>JZKD02S1672851.1:817848-833055 GCA_000966675.3 Picea glauca | reverse complement strand
CCAGGATAAATGTTGTGTCTCTTGTGAATGTGTATTTCTCAGTGATCTTGTTCTTATGATGCTCTTATTTATTGAAATGCAAAGAACTATAATAATGGCATAAACATTAACAAATTGTAATAAAATAAGCTAGCCCGATGACCTTGTTATGTAAAAGGCTTAGCTCCCTAACCATGAGTGCATACTCTAGAGTGTTTTTTTTCACTTGTTAATTATATCTTGCTACATAAGCGAGTTATAATTTCTAAGTTTTTTCATTCACTACCTCCAAAGCTGGAGTGTGTACTGATGGTGTACTGATGGTTAGGCCTTAGTAAGTTATCTAAGCCTAGTGTCTAATAAATATTACCATGCTAGTCATTATTTTTGAGTCTTATGGAAATGTACTAAGTCCCCTTTTGGATTTTTTTTTTTTAATTTTTAATTAGTCGTAAAAAATTCCCGCAAAATGGAATTTTTACTTTGTAATTTGATGTAATAATAAAAAAGTGGTACTAGGAGATGTTGTATGCCTTGAGGTATTCGTTTTCTAACCCAGAATACCCCTGATACCCTTTACCCCCTTTTTGAGAGAAATTATTCACTTATTCTCTTATAAAAGTCCTTTTTACTCGAAAAAGGAGAGAGGGCGAGTGGAAAACGAATACCCCCAAGGCATATAATGCCTCATAGTACTACTTATTTAACTTATTAATCAATTACAATAAAAATATCCCGTTTTTGCGGGAAATTTTTATTTGTAGAAAACATTAAAAAACCGAAGGAGGACTTAGCACATTTCTATAAGACTCTAGGAGGATGATTAGCATGGTAATATACATTAGACTTTAGACTTAAACAACACACACTAAGGCCTAACCATCAGTACACACTCCAGCTTTGGAGGTGGTGCGTGAAAAAACTCATAAATTATAACTCGTGAAAAAAACACTCTAAAGTAATGTACTCATGATTAAGTCTTAGGGGGATAAGCCTTTTACACAGCTCATCATGCTAGCTCATCTTATTACAATTCACCATGGGGGTATGGAAATGTGCTTATGAAGAAGAAGAAGAAAAGGGGCCATAGTGGCTAGCTGGACTTCTGAACTCTGATATTGAACAAGTCCTTGTTCAATCTTTGGCGGCTCAACTGCAAGTCCATCCTAGTGCAACTTGGTGGGTAACAGGTTTCATAGACACTTGTGTATTCTGATTATTACCTTGCAATAGCTTGCATTTGTGTTACCAATGCTATATACAATTTTTCATGCAGTTCCTAGATTTGTTACAGTCATCCATATTCATGAATAATGTAATATGAATTTGAATAATGTAACATGAATTTCTGCTACCTACATTGTCCTTGCAAGTCATACTGCTTAATCATTATTGTTCTTTAAATTGGCTGAAGATCTAGTTCAAAGAACTGATGTGATTTTAGGGGACAACGTTTAGCGATATGGGAAGGTTTCAAAATCAGTTATGGTTATTGCTTCTGTTCTATTGTCATTTAGTAGGTACAGATAATGTTATTTTTCTTTTGAGGCAATGCCTATGATGAGTTTTCTTATAGGTTTGTTTTCTGTGGCTCAAGAGATGCCTCTCATAAAGTTTTATGGGAGTATTCTAGCCTTGTTCAAACTAGAAATCGGTGCATTGATCTTTTTGTGTTTTTCAATTATTTGCCAATTTTGATACATCCTCTGTTCTCTTCCTGTTTCCTAAAACTCTGTTAGCTTATGTACAGGCTTCAAGTGGCAGTCACCGAATTGGTAAAACCTACTTTGTGGAACACCGGACATTCTTCCACTTGTATCATAGCTTTCATCGCTTATGGATCTTCTTGGCTATGATGTTTCAGGTTTGGATATTTTAGTTTTAAGAGTAATTTATTCTTTCATACAATATTATAGAATATTGTTACGAGTTTTGGATGTTTCTAGTTTCTAACTCTGTCAAACAATATTTGGGGCCAATCTTTTATCTTAGTTGACATCCTGATTGTTTTCAGTGCAGTTTCTTCTTACTTTGTTGGGTTTTATTCCCATGTTCAGAATTATGAGGTTTTTGGTATATTCTGACATTCTGTGTCCCTGTTTCAAGGCATCACATTTTCTTTTCTCAGTGCTTGTTCTGGATTATAAATACATTGCAGGGTTTGACCATCATAGCTTTCAATGATGGGAAGATTAATCGGGGTGTGATAAAAGAACTTCTTAGCGTTGGGCCGACGTTTCTCATTATGAAGTTCATAGAGAGTAAGTGTGACTATCGGCAAGTTATCTGTATGTTTGCTAGCTTTTACCGAGAAACAGATAAATGAAATTTGTATGGGGGTTAGCTGTGGATCAGGATTGGACAATTCTTTCTTTAGGAAATTTTATGTGGATGAGAAAATAATAAATATTGACTTTTATACCTTGATCCAGGTATTCTTGCTATTATGATGATGTATGGAGCCTATGGAGCAACCCGTAGCGTAGCTGTTTCTAGGATATTTCTTCGTTTTCTATTGTTTGGAGTTCTTTCAGGGTTTATGTCTTATTTTTATGTGTAAGTTCTAGTGAAGCACTTTGTTTCTAAGTGAATATATCTTTCTCCTTAAATCTTCTGCAAAATTTGTATGTTTCAGAGCCAATGTTTTATTCTCTTTTGATTATAAACAATTGTAATCGTTGGAAGTCATTTCAATCTGCAGGAAGGCACTTCAACAACCGGGTGAAAGTTCTGTATTTTTTAAGATATATATTTTTGTTTTGGGAGTGTATGCTGTTACCCAGTTTTTTTTGAGTTTCCTTATGCGAATTCCTGCTTGCCGTATGCTAACTGAGAGATGTGACCAATGGTCACCTGTACGATTCATAAAGTGGATGCATCAGGTATGCTGGTCTTGCATCCTTGAAAGACTTAAGTTCTTTTTTTCGGTATTAATCCCTATTAAGATGTTTTCCCCATAATTACTATACTTACATCAATTTTTCCAATTTACATGCTCTGAGGCAAATTATTTCATAAATTTACCATGTATGGTTGCTTGATTAAAGGAACATTATTATGTTGGGCGAGGGCTGTATGAGAGGCCAAGTGACTACTTGAGGTAATTTGACTCAGAATCCAGCAACGATTATTATTATTTCATATGTAAATATTTTATTCTCTCTCATCTGTTGACAGAAATAATGTGTGCAGTGCCCCTCTGTCTGTACTACTTTTGAATTAATTATTAGTAAGACTTTTTGAATTAGAAACATATTTAGTATTTACCATTTCCAATTTTCAATAGAAATGAGTTGTACATAATACATATGCCCCCTTCTCAGCACCCATTCTGTCATATCAGCTCAGACCACAAAAATCCTTGATGAAGCCAAGCACACGCCGCCACGCAGAAATCAATATGAATCTGCAACGGTGGTTGTCACATAGTGTTAAACAGGGGCTACGAGGTCAGAATTTTTTCTTTAAATAAATCTGCTTGACTCCTGTACCCAAGTTTGGGCTTCGGTCATCTTAACAGATTAATAAATACATGGGATATCCTAGGGTTTCAGTTTCTGTAAAATTATCATCTACACATCAATTGAGAAAAAATGGTATGGATTTGAGCTAGAATGAAAATTAGATACTTCTCCACCCTTTAGCCTTGGCCATTCAGGTGGTAAAATAAGTCGAAGACTGAAGCAGCATGCTTATCCATTACACTGTAATAACATTAAAGGCATTTCAGGTGCCAAAGTTAATGTGCAACTGTGACAACCAAATCTGTCTCACCAATTAAATATCCAAAATATTTGGAATACAATGTAGAAATCCATGTGGATAACTGTATATATAATAATGTATATGAGAATGAATATATAGTATAAGATAGATGATATTGATACAACGAGGGCCCCAAATATATACCTAAGCGGGAGTGCCCTTTCATTAAGAGTCATGTCCTTTCATTATTACTAATTATTACTTATTAATTATTATATATATATATATATATATATATATATATATATATATATATATTTGTTACATTGCCTTTTTCTTTTGAAATGTTTTGTCCTCAAAGCATATTTATGGAAGGGCTTGATGAATTTTTCTTTGGCTTATAATGTCTTCACATCATTCTCTGTTCTTGGAGTTGTCATAGTTGATGATACAAAATGATATGAACCTCTAAGTGCCGAGAAAAATTCTCGAACTATAAAAGGATTTGACGATCGTAATTCAATCCTTTGCAGAATGTTACACTTTCACGATGAACTGTTATCATGAGACTTAATTGCACTGGTATCAATATTTTTCGAAAGATAAGTCAGTTGTTTTTGTCCCGAGTGATATTGATATTCTGACTAGTTAAGATATTTGCTCTTATGATTTGGATGTCGATAAGGAGTTCTTGTAACATGATTTTCCCTTTTCATGCTTGTAGCATTTTCTTGGTTTATTTTCGGTATATGATTTTCTTCACACATCGATGTTGCTTGGTTGGTCACTTGATATTCACTTGGAATTTCCAAATATGTTTTTACTTCAACTGGATTGCCATCTTCTTTAGTTGTGATGTTGATTGGGTCTGTATTTATTCCTTTCTCCACCACTTGAATTTTTACTTTTGAAGACTTCGATGCTTCTTTTGTGATAAGTTGTTTTAATTTGTTTTCCAACGACTTTTTATTGTTCTTAAGCTTCTTGATTTGCGTAAGTGGGTTTTGACTATGATTCTTTAAGTGTGCAAGTTCTTCATTTTTAGATTGTTCAACTTTTTTTCGTGTCTCGATTGTCTGCCTTCTCTTTTAGTTCTTTGATTTGTTCTAACAATCTTTGATTAAGGTTCTAAAAATGAGAAGTTTCTTCATCTTTTCCTGATAATTTCTTCCCGAGATCTTGATTTTCTTGTTCCAAGTTCTAAACGCATTGTTTTGTATCCTTTGACTTGTTAATCTGAGTAAGTATTTTTTCACTGTGATCTTTTAAGCGAGAATTTTTTTTTATTTGTGATAATTTCGTCATATTCTTTTTGCATCCTTGATATTGACTTTTGATTTTCTTGAAGGACCACTTTCGAGATATCTTTAAGGTCTTTTGATGAAGGTATTATCGATTTTGACCTTGTTATCGCACAATCTGTAGCTTGGGCAAATCCCAACCCAATCAACGGAAGTGTGACAACTATGGGAGTAAATACCCATTGTCACCTTAGATAGACACTCCCCTCGTTTTAATGATGATAAAATCACCACAAGGGGGGAATCCCGGTGACCCTAGGGGGATTGAGATGGAAAGTGTAAGAATGATAGATGAACACCCCTATAGGTCAAGATTGGAAAAGGAGTAAGGCTTGAAAATGAGTTTTGTAGATGGAGAATGGTTGCCAAGTATAGAGTACTTGCAAAACAATGTTAGCCCTGCCCAAAACAAGACAAACGATAGATATACAAGCCTTTAACCAAGGGGGATCAAGCGAGAAACCTTGCTGTCCCAAATTGGAGCAGTATGGAAATATATATATCAGCAACAAATGATATCAATAGCTGCAAATTTAACCATCCAAAATCTAGTACAAGATATAAAAAATAAAGCTAGCAATAACTAGTCAAACTTCCAATGATTAGAGCAAGACTTTGGTGGCTTTAAGGGCTGTTTATTAGGTGTTATCGGCAAGTTATTATAACAACCGAGTGGCTGTAGCAAACAATTGCTACAACAACAAGATCTAGCCACAAAAATCAACAAGTAATCCACCCAACAATTAGCCAACAACCAATAGATCAATAACCAAGGTTTACACGTGAATTTTAGTGGTAGATTAGTGAACAAAGATTGAAAGAAGATGAGTTTGCTGCAACCCTAGTGGTTGTAGCATTAATTTGTAACAACAAAGAGAATTACTAGGCTAATCAAGACGCCCCTAGGGAACAAGAAAGCTTATAGCATATAGAATCAATATTAACTTGAACAATTGCAATACCTAAAAAATTCATGCATACCAATGCAACGAATTTATATCTCCAATGCAAGTAGATTCGTACCTTATCAATTGGGTTAATGGAGTCTCTTGTGTAGGAGCTAGTTGTGTTACTTCTCTAGGGGTGTAAGCCTTTTTACTCCCTAGAGAAAATTAAACTAGCAAGGTAAATTTAGGAGGGTGTAAGCCTTTTTAATCCTCCTAGCAACCTTTGCAAAGTAGCTTATTTAATGATGACAAAGTAGAGTTGATGGAAGGTGTATGCCTTTATACTCCTCCAAGGGTTTAGACAAATTTAGCTTGAAAAAAGAAGAAAAACATAATTAATGCAGAAATTCCTTACCAATTCCAAGAAAGAGCATGAAGAAACCCTTCTTTATCAAGCATATTCAACAAAAATTACCAAGAACAAGCATCCAAGAGATAGCGCCTAGCATATTCCTCCAATAGACAAGTAGTAGCATCCACAAGACATTCAAGAGAGAGATAGTGCGAATTGCCCATGTAGGGCGAAAATTTCAGCCATACAATATGTAATTCTCAAGTGATTTATGTCTAAAATGACAATGGGGTGACCTCTTTTTATAGGAGGTCACCCTAAACCCATTTGTCCATAATTCAAAATGTCAACATCAAATTAGGGAGGCCAACCTCCTCTTTTTGCCTTTACAACTTTAAAATTCAAAATTACAAAAGGAAAATCCTCTTTTAGTGGTGACGTCATGCCCTAAAAGGGTGACGTAGGGCCTCTAAGAGAGACATTGAGCCTGTGATGAAGGACGTGGGGCCTCCAAAGGCCATAAATCATGCCATTGAGTGCTCTAGCATGTGCCAAGTGTCTCTCTCTCCATCAAACCAAACTATACCACCATGAACCATGAAAACCCCATCAAAACCCTAGCCCATGTGACATCTAGGGCATCAAGTGTGATGTTTTAGGCCTCCAAAGGCCAACGTTTGGGTGCAAGAGGCTGGAGTGTGATCTACTCATGGTCTCTAAGTGCCTCCAAAGGCAACATTCCCTCTCCCATGTGTCTAAAGAGAGGGGGTGCATCATCCAACCTGAGGGCTTCATGCCCCAAATGAAGGTCCAAGTGACTTTGTGCCTTCATGAAAAGACTTCCACCTATCAAAGCCCTGCAAAGACAAACAAATTCGCCCTCCAAGGGTCCACAAGTCACAATATCATGCCAAGTAAGCCATACCTAATAAAAGAACCACCCGAACATGTGCATCAAATCCCCCATTTTCGAAATTAACAAATGCTCAAAGACCTTATACAATTTGCCAATTTTAGATATGGGAGGGGTGCCATAATACCCTATTGGGTGAACCAATTCCTCAAGGAGGGGGTGTTTCCAAGGAGAATCCTTTCTAGGTCATGTAGTGAATGTGAGGTGGATGAGGTTAGACTTCTAGGTATGGGGTTTCATGACATACAAGGGCTCATATTGCTCATTTATGGGTGCCTTTGTTGAGGGCTAGCCACATCCTTTTCCTCTTTTTGTTTTTAAAGAATAATTTTCCAAGCCCTTTATTAGCCATTTATTTTGCATGTGTCACCAAGTTGAATACAATAAGGGGCACTAAAAAGGAAATACATAGCCCACATGCGCTCTACCTTGGTTCACATGCCTTTCCAAGTTGAAGACAGTAAGGGGCACTAAAAAGGAATTGCATAGCCCACAAACGCTCTACCTTGGAAAGTGTTATTGATTAATTAACTATTTATTTTATGGGTCCCTCACCTTTTTTGTTGAGAAACGTTTCATTGCTCCCATGATCCCAGGGCGAGCTTTTATTGCATGATGTTTTTGCTAGGGCACCTCCAAACCTAGTGGCCCCTTCTTCCCATGAAATGAGATACATGCCCTTCTTGGGTCAATAAGCCCGAAAACCTAAAAGATGAGGAGATGGAAGGGAATACGTGACTTTCTATTGGTTATGGTTTGGACTTTCTGCCTTGTGTGCTAGCTCTGGAGAGAGGTACGCTACATTGATTGGCTACTAGGCCTAGGGTTTGCTTCCAGAATCATTCTCTGTCAAGGTTAAGGTGCTCGAGGGTGGCTTCGGCCTATGGTTGGGTGACAATATTGCTATATTGTCTATGGTTAAACGAGCACACCTATTATTTTCTAACAGGTTATGGGCCCACACTATCTTCGGACAGTCTAACCGCTGGAAGATAGATTGGGAGGATTTGCTCAGTTACAGTTGTAGTTGCAGTCAGTTTTCGCTGCAGCAACGAAACCCTAACCCTCTTGTTGAAAGCACATTAAGTGAAGAGATTGACTTAATTTCTGGATAGCCTAGTGCGCCCTAACCCAACGCACCTCTTGGTACTCTCAACAAGTTAAGACTCCAATTTTGAGTTTTTGGTCAAAGTCAAAGGTTGACCAAGTCAAAGCAGTCATGACTTACTCTATGAAGTCGGAAAACAAGTTATAGGGGTTTCTAACTTTAGAGCATGGAAGACAAGGATTGAGCTCATCCTTGCCAAGAATAAAGTGTTGGATATCGTGAAAGGAAAGATTATGGAACCACAGGTTGAAGAAGGAAAAGAGAAGGAACCTTAGAACGTTGCAATTATGGAGAAGTTCAAGGACCGTGACATCAATGCCATGAGTATCATAATGGACTCTGTAAAAGACCACTTGATACCCTACATCTCTCATCTTGACTCATCTAAGAAGATGTACGATGCCCTAACTAACCTCTTCTCAGTCAGAAACATTGGACAAGTAATGAGTCTGAAGAATGAGCTCCGTGACATTAAAATGAATGATGATGACAGCATAACATCATACTATGTGAGAAACTCTCAGTTAAGAGATCAACTACAAGCTATTGAAGAAATCATTTCAGAGAAGGAACTGGTAAATATAATACTCAATGGTCTTCCCAAGACATGGGATGCATTTGCTGCAAGCATGAACACAAGGAAGGAGTATCCCACATTTGAAGAACTTTGGACTTGCTATGCACAAGAAGAATCAAGGATTAGCGCAAAAGAGAAATTCCAAAGGAAAGATGATGATCAAGTCTACACAACAAAGTTCAAGAAATTCAGGAATAAGAAAAGGTTTGACTCAAGGAAGAAACCAAATCAAGGGAAAGATATGTCAAAAATACAATGCTTCAATTGTTGAAAATATGGTCACTTCAAGATGTTAAGGTTTAAGCTATTATTAGGTTTCTTTTCAATTTACTAGATAACCATAGCATAGATAGGATCACTGAGAGAAACACAATCACAAGATACACAACATTTATCCTTGGAAACCCTAACGGGGAAGAAAACCCAGCAAAAACTTCCTTAATATAGATAGCCAATACAATGCCAAGACAATAAACCAAACACTAGAGAATATCCTCTCCCAAGCAATGTGCCTCTCTCTCTTCCTTCTTCCGACAACTGGTAACTGCAACTTCCTTCAATACTTGCGCACTAGATGAGTGAGCTGAGTGAGTGAACAAATGAGGCGCTGACTTCCTTTATTTATACAAACTGGCAGGTGATCAAAAGGTGTCTCTTCACTTGCATGGCCGACTTGTATTTCTGAGTGGTTAAAACCACTTTAATTGCCCTAGGGGCCGACTTCTCATTTTGCATAATATATTTAGGGTTTGACCAATCTGCAAAAGGGGATTTGGTTAATTACAATGCCCGACATGATCAATCTGCAAAAGGGGATTTGGTTAATTACAATGCCCGACATGATCAATCCACAAAAGGGGATTGATCTAATGAATAATAAAACAAGAATAAATAGAATACTCTTTGCAGTTACAATATTTCAACACTCCCCTTTAACAAGAAGGGTATTCTACATCATTTGGAGAGAGAGAGAGTGAACCAACATGAACAACGTCTGGAACACTGACTGACATATCTATAAATCATCGGAAGTTTTTCTCATCATCAATATCATCATTCACAACAGGGAGCTGGAATGGCATCATCATCTGCATCAACATAGATTAGTATAACACTAATACATCATTATCAATAACGACAACATCACAACACAAAGGCTGGAGCATCATCAACATCAACACTAGGCTGGAAATCTTCAGCACGAAGTTGGCATCACAACACAAGGCTGGCAACACAACAACATCAACACGAAGCTGGAAATCTTCAGCACTAGGCTGACATCACAACACGAGGCTGGAAACACAACAACATCAACACGAAGCTGGAAATCTTCAGCACTAGGCTGGCAACACAACAACATCAACACGAAGCTGGAAATCTTCAGCACTAGGCTGGCATCACAACATGAGGCTGGCAACATAACACTACTTCCCCTTTCGAGGGAGGTCCTTATGGACTACACCAAGCTTATCTCGAAAGTGCTCAAACTTTACACGAGAGAGGCTTGGTCAACACATCAACAACCTGTTCATCCGTGCTAACATACTGGAGCTTTATGGCTCGCCTCTGCACCATATCACAGATGTAATGATATCGGATCTCTATGTGTTTTGACTTGTCATGGAACACTGGGTTCTCTGTCATCTTTATGCAACTCTGGTTATCACATAGGATCATGGTTGCTTCCATCTCCAGATCGAACAGACCTGTCAACAACTTTTGAAGCCATATGGCTTCACAATTGGTGGAACATGCAACAATGTATTCTGCTTCTGTCGTGCTGAGAGCAATGCTTGATTGCTTCCTACTCTGCCATGAGATCATGGCTGACCCCAGACTGAAACAACATCCTGAAGTGCTCTTTCTAAAGTCATGATCTCCATTACAACGTCAGTATAACCACTCAGTCTGAAGTCATGATCTCCATTATAACTGAGACCACAATCTAATGTACCCTTAAGGTACCTCATCACATGTTTTGCAACAACTAGGTGAACACGTCTGGGCTCTACCAGAAATTGACTCAAGTTGTTTACAACAAAACATATATCTGGCCTGGTGTTCGTCAGATACATTATCGATCAAATGATCTATGTGTACAACGTAGCATCAATCAATTCTGACGAAGTGTCAACCAGGAGCTTCAACTTTGTTTTCATGGGTGTATTCATGGACTTGCACTCCAACATATCAAATATCTTCAGTATTTCAACTGCATACTTCCCTTGGTTAAGGAAGATCTTCTCTAGGCTCTGCCAGACCCCAAGACCTAAGAAATAATGCATGAGGCCAAAGTTTTTCATCTCAAATTCTGCAGCGAGCTTCTTCTTACAATCAGTGATGAGCTTTTCTTCTCCAGTTAAGAATAAGTCATCCACATACAACAACAATATAACAGGCTCATCATTCATAACCTTGAAGTAAAGGTTAGAATCGACTTTACTCTTGGTAAATCCCAAGCTCGTCAGGAAACTGTCAATCTTTCCATACCAAGCTCTAAGAGCTTGCTTCAGTCCGTACAGAGCCTTCTTCAACTTGTAGACATGAGTCTTCCTGTTTTCAACTTCAAACCCTTGAGGTTGTTCTATATACACTTCTTCTTCAATGACACCATTCAAGAAGGCTGTTTTCACGTCCATCTGGTGTAACTTCCACTTCATCTTAGCTGCAAGGGCTATGATGGTTCTGATTGAAGTGTATCTAGCTATAGGAGAAAATGTCTCTTCATAGTCAATGCCTTCCTTTTGATAAAAGCCACGAGCAACAAACCTTGCTTTATATTTCTCAATACTTCTATCAGCAGCATGTTTTATGTTGAAAAGCCATTTTGAAGATACCACATCCTTGCTCTTTGGTTTGGGAACTATTTCCCATACATCATTCTTTATGATGGGTTGGTATTCTTCTGTCATGACATTTGCCCATTCTTTCTTCTGAATGGCTTTTTCAAAGCAAGTGGGTTCCTTCTCTAAGAGATCACACATCAAAGCCATATAACTGGAGAATGGCTTGGGTTTCTTCACTTGTCTCATGGTTCCTTCGGGGGTACCATACCATACTTCTCTCCATCTTGAATAAGTTCCCTTGCCCAGGCTGGTTTTCTCTTGTGGGAGATCGTCATCTGGGGAGGTTCTTGAGATTCTATTATGTCATGATCTTCTAAAATCTCCTCATCAGGGGAAGTTATGACTTCCCTCACTGGTTCTACAACTCTGGGAGCCACAGGTTCTTCTTCATATAATTCTTCAAGCTGACATCTTCTTGATTTCTTGAGTGTTGCATCTTCATCAAAGGTTACATCCTTGCTGATCTCAATATGACCTGTCATGTGCTTGGAAGCACCATTGTCTATGAGCCAAGTGTCCTCACCAGGTGATACTGATCCTGAGAGGGCAGAGATTAAGATATAGTCTTCAATCTGTTCTTTTATCATCTTTGAGGGTGGCTCTTCATCTTCAATTGTATGGGCATGGTACCTCTTGTTTCTCTTCTTGTATTCTTCTCGTCTAGCTGGACAATGCTTAGCAATATGTCCTAGCTTGTCACAATGGTAACATTGGTAGGATGAGAAATCTTTTTCTCTTTTTTGCCCTTTCTGAAACTGCTGGAATCTCCTTGGATGAGATTCTTTATGTATGAATTTGTTTTGGGAGTGAGAGTCCTTCTGAGTTTCTTTCTGGAAGTAAGGCTTCTTTCTTCCTCCTTTAGTATGGGTAGCTAGGGATTGATCTTCATCTCTTGATATCAATGCTTCTCGATTAGCTACTCTTGGTTCTTCTTGAACACATTCTTCCCAAAGACTATCAAATTGTAGTTTCTCCTTTCTGGCACAAATAGTTTGGATGAATGCATCCCAAGGTCTTGTGAGACCATTAAGGGCGATCATTATAAGTTCGTTTTCATCTATAGTATCTTCAATTGCTTCTAGCTGTTCTTTGAATTGTGATATTCTGGAGAAATATTCTTGAATTGTTTCTCCTTTCTGCATCCTTGTATTTTTGAGTTGAGTTCTTAGATTCATCTTCCGATTGATGTTCCTTCCTTCATATAATCTGGTTAGGGCATCAAACATTTCTTTTGGATTCTTCTTTGAAGCCACTTGAGGAATCAAGTGATCTTTAATAGAATCTGCAATGATTCTTTTGGCCCTAACTGTGTCCTTTTGGTGTTTTTCTTTAGCTGGAGCATCGGCGGGTTTTGGTACATTTTCTTTAATGAATCTTGTCAGGTCATTCTCTTCAAGAATGAGTGCAATCCTACACTTCCAGGCACGAAAGTTTTCCACACCTTCTAGCTTGTCAACAAGCTTAGTGCTTGCAGGCATATTTACCTGGAGCTAGAAAAATGACCAAAAATTGAAAATGCTCAGAATTGAATTTTCAACTTACCAGGAGGTGCGCTTGGCTGAGGCGAGTAGCCTGGTGTAGTTAGATTTCAGGAAATCCAAATTTTGCCCCTTCAAACTTGACCAACGGATTTATGGACTGGTGCTTCTGGTACCGATAAAAACTAGGGTTTCACTTTCCGGGAGTTCTATGCACCGAAAAGGTGCGCTAAAGGTGCCAAAGAGTTCCTTGGGCTAAGGCACACTTTTCTAGTTGACTTTTGGGCTGAAATTCCTCTTCAATAAAAGCCCTAATTTTCTTGTATCACAATAGTGACGTTTTTCTTTATCTAGTGAAAGATGCTCTCTTCAGCTTAGATCTGATACCATGTTAAGGTTTAAGCTATTATTAGGGTTCTTTTCAATTTACTAGATAACCATAACATAGATATGATCACTGAGAGAAACACAATCACAAGATACACAACATTTATCCTGGGAAACCCTCACGGGGAAGAAAACCCAGCAAAAACTTCCTTAATATAGATAGCCATTACAATGCCAAGACAATAAACCAAACACTAGAGAATATCCTCTCCCAAGCAATGCGCCTCTCTCTTTTCCTTCTTTCGGCAACTGGTAACTGCAACTTCCTTCAATACTTGCGCACCAGATGAGTGAGCTGAGTGAGTGAACAAATGAGGCACTGGCTTCCTTTATTTATACAAACTGGCAGGTGCTCAAAAGGTGTCTCTTCACTGGCAGGGCTGACTTGTCTTTCTGAGTGGTTAAAACTACTTTAATTTCCCTAGGGGCCGACTTCTCAATTTGCATAATATATTTAGGGTTTGACCAATCTGCAAAAGGGGATTTGGTCAATTACAATGCCCAGCATGATCAATCCACAAAAGGGGATTGATCTAATGAATAATAAAACAATAATAAATAGAATACTCTTTGCAGTTACAATATTTCAACACAAGAATCATTGTCTCGAGTTAAAGAAAAGGAAGGAAACACATGAACCATCAGTTGCCGAAGAAAGGGAACCCTCAAAGAAGGCCAAGCAGGATAAAACAAACTTCTTCTTCTAAAACAAGGTAACAATATTCTTCATAGTTCTTGTACATACCATGTTTAGATAGTTTCTATACATATCTTACATATCTATTTCTTAGAAGTAAGATGTTCAAGTGAAACAATACCTATGGAAGAATAAGAAGATAAGGATTGCTATCATGATGACTACAAGTCAAGCAATACACATGAGAAGATGAAGTACATTGACAATCCTTGGTAACAATTCCTGTGGAAGCTATTATATAAGTAGCAACTGTCAGATAAAGCCGAAATCATAATCAAACTTGAAGAGACCTAGAAGAAGTCAAACAGAAAGAAGTCAACAATCAAGAGGAAATTAGAAAAAGACTTGTGACACCTTGCAGAAGGCAATAAGGATGTAGACAAAAACGTGGACTCTCTTAGATGGAGGGAGCTGATTACAAAATTCCAAAAGAAGAGCATACATTCATGCATGAAGCAAGGATTAGGAGGGAGCTAATCCTAAATAATATGATCCATTGAGGATTATGAAGTATCTATCCATGTTCGCATTGAAAGTAGCAGCCATGAAAAGAAACACGTGTTCAGTTTGACTTTAGAAGAAGTCTTCTTCGAAAAGAAGCCTTAAAGTATCCTTGGTTGTCCATCTACATCCATGATCCTATGATGAAAGGAAGAAGTTGGAATCTTCAGGGCATGGAATCTATAGAAAACTCCATGGACACAAGAGCTAAAGAGAAACATGAGGAAGAACATGAAGATTCCAAGAGAGAAAGAAAAGACAGAACAACCAGTTATTATACCGAGAATCACAAGACTACCAGCTTGGTTTGAACCCACTAGAAGCAATCAAGCAGAAGAAATGGAAGTTATGATGAAGAATATGTTAAGTTTAGTACCTGAGGAGGTGTTCCCCATGTGTTTTCCCTCCTTAGCACATGTGGGAAAGTCATTTGGCACTTTGTCCTAGTACTTTATGTCTATTTGTACTTTGACTTT
>JZKD02S1672851.1:802178-813977 GCA_000966675.3 Picea glauca | reverse complement strand
AGTTGGCTGTTATAAAACAACAGAAATTAAAACTTATGACATCAGAAAACTTAGAGTCTTAGCTTGGTCAAAGACAGACCAAGAAGACAGCTGATAGGACCTGGAAATTTCTACAGAATAGTATATGTAAGAAATTGTGAAAAATGATTATGAATGGAAGCATTGCGAGATTCAGAACTAGAGGTTCTTTCAGAAGGAGGAGAAGACTATGATAACAACTTGTTCCCGTAAACCAGATACACCTCTATCTGAGCTATTATATCTCTAACAATATCCATGGATTGAAGTTTACATCAGTTGGTTGTAAATGACTGTTCTCCCACTAGAGCATTTGAGGAAGAAGATTATGTAAAGCAATCTCAAGTTTTTGAGGTATACCAGAAAGAGACCCATGTATACAAATATAAGAAGACCTTGTATGGATCCAAACAACTTGATGTAGAGTATCTCATATACAACATAAGCATGGTGAAAACTTTCTATGACAGACACAGTGTATCATAACAGTTACTCAGAAGTCTGGCATGATGGATTGCTAATCCATGGAAATCTCTCATGATGACAGAAGAAGTGCTACTTGGATATGTTTTAGTTTGAGCCTTGCCACGATGTCATGAGCTAGCAGGAAACAAAAGTGTTGAATTCGACCATGATATATATTGTAATGATCACAGCTACATGAAGCCTTCAGAGAAAACCAGTGTTCCATAACAGACCAATGTACATTGATATCAAACATTACATTCTTCGTGATGAAGTCCAGAAAAGAGAAGTGGTTCTCCAATATATCTCCACAGATGAGCAGATAACAAATTTTTTGATAAAACTTCTGTCCAAGATGAAAAGCTTGCAAGCTGGGGCTCGTGGAGACGACTTCCTTATTGAAAAAGGAAGAGATTACTCCCAGGTTGGGAGGGAGCACTGATGTGTTATTGATTTATGGCCAGTCATTTTTTTTAATTCGAAAAATGGTCTAGGATGAGCAGTTCCTTTCCAGTTTGGAAAGTGGTTAGAGATTTCTGACGGACATGCATTTTCCAATTCGAAAAATGGTCCAGATTGGACAGTCATTTTCGTAATGAAAATGGTTCGATAGATTGCTTATGTACCATAGACAACGATTCCCCTTGTGGCCAGTGTGGGGGAATGGTCTAGGACAATCATTCTTATTGGCAATCACTCTGAGTAGTGGTCAAGTAGAATGGTCTGCCTCGCCGGACAGTCATTCTTTCGAAGTTCACAATTGTGAGCAGTTTCGAAGAATGGTCCGTTTTGGAGGTTGGTGCAGGACAATCATTTCCATTAGGAAATGGTCCGGACAGTCATTCGCTAGGGCAGATTCATTCTATCCAGGTTGCACTATGGTTAGTGCCTGGGAGTGGCCTAGTTAGGTGAATGCTCTAGGTTCAACAATCAGTGACATGCATTCCCTAGGGTAGACTCATTCTCTTCAGGTTGCACTATGATTAGTGTCGGAGGAATGGCCCAGTTAGGTGAATGGTCCAGGCTCAGAAATCAAGGACAATTATTCTTCTATGCTTGAGAAGAATAGTCCATATAGCCCATGGTTGATGTTTTACTTTCTGAGGGAAGATGCTCTTCTAGATCTCACAGATGTGAGTGGAAGAATGGCCCAGATGACTCAGTTTATATCATGATATTGTTTCTATGTAGGTTGAGATCAGATGATATGATTGCTATGGAGATTGTATGTCTCTGGACAATAGATGCATGCTACTGTGGTGGATGTGTTCCACCGGTTGTGACTATGTGTCATTGATTAAGTAGCCGTGTGCTACTTGGTGTGGTTGTGTACCACTGGATAGTAGTTGTGTATTACTATGGATAGACACAATTGTGTTCTATTGAATGACATTGTTCTGATTGCCATATAGACTATCGGTATTGTTGAAAATGATTATCAGCTAGATGGATAGTCAGTATGCTAGTGGACAGACATTCTCCAAGCGGAAAATGGTCCAAGACATTTATTCTTCTAGGACATATGTCTGGATTAGAAGAATAGTCCTTGTAGCCTGTGGCGTGGCTTCCGACATCTGTTGAAGTAGTTATTGTTCCAGGACATATGTCCGAATTAGAAGAATGGTTCTTGCATCACTCTGTGGAGTGAGTGACTTATTCAGTATCATGCCTGATTACTCAGATGGATTATGGCTTCGAGAGATGATGCTGTTGATGCTATCAGATGATATTGATAATGATGAGGGTGCTCGTGATCTAATCATGAGATAGCTTGTATGGCTATGATGATGCTACCGGTTGAATGGTATGTTTGTGCTCAAGACCATTGCCTTCAATACCTCCCTAGCTAGGAGGGAGTGTTGATATTATGGTAGCTACGGGAAGTATTAACCTCCACGTGTAACCCTGACAAGAATAGAATATTCCGGGAAGCAAGAAGAAACCCTAAAGCATTGGACATAACCCTAGAAGACAAGTAGGCTAAAGAAAATATTTAATATTGAGTGTTTAGCCTCCAGAATGAGAAGTCAACCCAGACAGCTAAGGAGAAACAGTATAAATACAAGACGCCAGAGCTCATTTTGAAGACACAGCTCGCAACTGCAGAAATGTAAGAGTGCGCATTGCAAAAATTTGATAAGTGCGCAAGTCTGGAGAGTAGCTGCAACTGCAGCTACTGCAACCTGTATTCTTGGTTTAGTCTTGGACTTTCTATTGGTTATGGTTTGGACTTTCTTCCTTGTGTGCTAGCTCTGGAGAGAGGTACGCTACATTGATTGGCTACTAGGCCTAGGGTTTGCTTCCATAATCATTCTTTGTCAAGGTTAAGGTGCTCGGGGGTGGCTTCGGCCTATGGTTGGGTGACAATATTGCTATATTGTCTATGGTTAAACGAGCATACCTATTATTTTCTAACAAGTGGCAAGTATTAGCGGGAATGGTACGATGACCCTTCAAGGAGACCCTCTGGTAGCAAACCCTTTCCTCGAGGGTGGCCACTTACTAGGAAACCATGGCACTCACCAAGGTGAAATAGGGAAAAAAGCATAATTTCCAAGCAAAATGTTTTCAAAATCAAGAAATGATCCTTAGCAACATGTTCAAATGCTCCAAATATTGAATGGCACTTACTACGATATTGAACTTGTTACCTCATGAAGCAAGACTTGTTGTCCTTTGTGGGCCAAGTTGGGTGTGGTGGATGGTGTTGCCATTGGTCGGATGGTGATGCGTGGTATGATAGGGGCCCTTGCCTACTTATCTGCCTCTCGTTTCTCCATGTCTGCAACCTGAGGGCCTCCAGACATCATCTCCTTAGTTATCCCCAGGAATGGGGGATAACATACCTCATTGTAATGTCCTAGAATCTCATTCGCTTCTTCTTATAGGGAAATGTCAGAAACTTTTTTTCCATGTTTAAAATGAAGGTACCTAATTTTTCGAACCAGGGTAACTCGAGAATGATGTCAAGCTCTTCTTTATACATATTTGTAACACCGAATTGAGATGTATATTCATGATCATCAATTATCACTTGTGAGTCCTTAATTTCATATTGTCTCTTGCAAAAAAGATCTTCCTTTTCAATTATATTTGGCTCTAGAATTAATAATTGATTTGCCAAATCGATATTTATGTAATTTTCCTTATGATCCATGCTGATAACAATGTGAATGTCTTTTCCTTGAATACTCCCCTTTAGTGTAAATAATCCGCAACATGGAATTGAACAACTATTAAGAGAAAATCTTCCTTTCGTCATTTTGGAATTGTTCGTTTTACAACTTTGAATTGGAACAAGAATTTATTTTTATAATCCCTTTCACTAAAACCTTGGAGTTTAACCTTTTTATATTTATCAATGGAATAACTTCGAATAACCCTTTTTCACTTCCAATGTTATGACTTTGTTGGAATAAAATCACTTGAATTGCACTCTTATAACTTTTGAATGGAAAGTTGGAGATTGTTGATGATTGCAGCTATGTGAGACATTCTCCAGCTTACAAACCTGTGAGATGTGGATCATTGCAGCTATGTGAGTCTTTCTCTCAGCTTACAAACCTCAGAGAAAGCCCCTAAGAAGGGTACATGGTTCCTGCCTAAGACAGAGCTAGGAACGTAGAGATGACCTCCTCCATTCAGAGAGTTGAGAAGAACTCCAGATGATTATCCAGTGGGAAAGGCGATCTATTGAGTTAGACGTGCCTGTGGTTGAGCACAAGGTGAACGTGTGAAATCCCAAAGTGCTGGGTGCATCGTCATGTGAACAAAAATGGAGATGATGTATTAGCCTCCTCTGAGCAACAAAGTTGACGAGAAGACTCCAGATGATTCTCCCGTGTGAGGCAGTGGGAAAGAAGATCTGTAGAGTGGACGAGCAGAGGTGAACGTGAAGATCTGGTTCTTCTGTGTAATGCAGTGAACTAGAGATATGACATCCCTATGGATGTGACCCTAGTGGATGAGCACTGGTGGGTGTATCAGATCCTTTGCTATATATTGTTCAAGAGTCAGACCTGCCTGTAACCCTAATTGTTATGTAAAGGGTACAGGTTGGCCCCACCTTAATGTGATTAATAATAAATGTAAAAGATAATTAATATTAATATTAATATTAATTATAATAAATAATAAATATAATAATAAGTATATTTGACTTAGAGAGGTCGAGAGGTTGGCCTTGTTGTGCCAATAGACGCCCTTGTAAATTGTTGCAACATTCTTGTTTATGGTTAAGACAAATGCAAATTGAAATGAACTACATACTTAACCTATCTTATTTAAAAATCAACAGAGATTACCCTTTTTATAGCTTGAGTAACTCTTAATATACTTGGAATAAAATATTATATTCTTTTTCTTCGACTTTGAAAGTTCTCCTTTTATACTTATTTAATAAAATTCCACTTTTATGTGCGTGTCTATATATATATTTAAATGCAAAAGACCTTTATTAATTAATTCCCCATTATTTCTTTTTTCCTTATATATATATTGGAACTTGAATATCTTCTTTTCCTTCTTTTATAGATATATTGGAACTTGAATATTTTCTTTTCCTTTGTAATTTTTTTGGTACATTAATGAAAGGATTTTTTATTAAATAGATAAAAATATTTTTATATACCTTATGTCCAAAATCAAAATTAAAAACACTACCTTGACATGCACGGGCAGTTGCGACTTTATGAAGAGATGTACAGATGGTACAGATGGGTCTGGACAAGGGGGCTAAGGGCCGTACGACTCGTGTATATCTGGACAAAAATATAGGTGGCTGTAAGACAAGCAGTACAGATGAAAATGTACAACAAACAACGACAGTACGACCAAGATGTACGACATACATAAAACAACAGGCCAGATGGTACAAAGGTGGTAGTTTAGTGAATGTGTACGGATGATTAATTAATGAATTAAAATCAGTGGACTGATGTACGTCTGCAATATGTTTGGTGGCTGTACGGATCAATAATTAAGTGCATGGGCACCTAATTTCAGGCCGTACCACACAATTTTGGTGGCTGCAGGTTCTCATAAATTTCTATAATTTGGTTTGATTCCCTTGTTTACAACGAGCTGAGAACTGTTTGCTTCGTCCTTTAGTGTTACCTTCTATGACATTGACCTTCTATGCCAATGTCAGACAGATTATTTGAAAGTTTATTTAGAGAACTTCTTTATGAATTTTGTAGCGAAACAATTCTTTCTTCTTTTGCACCAATTAATTTTTTTGTTTTTATATATTTGACTATGGTAGATATATATATATATATATTTCTGAATTGTAGCGGAATAACTTTTTTCTTCAATGAAATTTCTGAAATGCAAATGGCCAATGGCTGTTTTTTTATTGGTCAGAGGCCTCTCTAATTTAAGTGTGGCCAAAGGCCAATGGTTTTGTTGCGAAAGGCAATGAAACTTGACTAAAAGTGTAGTGGCTAAGGGCCAAGATCAAACTTGCTATGATACCAAATGTGATAACCAAATCTAGCTCACCAATTAAATATCCAAAATATTTGGAATACAATGTAGAAATCCATGTGGATAACAGTATATATAATAATGTATATGAGAATGAATATACAGTATAAGAAAGATGATATCGATACAATGAGGTCCCCAAATATATAGCTAAGTGGGAGTGCCCTTTCATTAAGAGTCATGTCCTCTGAGAAATGTCCTTTCATTATTACTAAATTATTACTTATTACTTATTACTTATTATTTAATGATATTTATATTTATATTTGTTACTGCAATATCTGGTAGAATATAGTAGCTTATTCTATGAGGAAACTTTGGCAACTCTCTGATATGTGCACAAGTAGAACAACAATGGCCATTCACATAGGAAAGCAAGACAGTGGAAAGGAGATAGGTGAGTTAAGTGGAGGTAGGTGGAATCTTTGGTGAGATTTACAAACTTAAAATATGAAGTGCTAGGTGAGATATATTCTTTAACTAAGTCTTCTGTGAAGAGTTAGGTGAGGGGTACTTGAAATAAAAATATAATTCATCTTTGACTGAGTACCTAATGGTTGAGAGCATATGTTTCCTTTTAGGAGGTCAAAGGTTCGAATCTGGAGGGGTGTAGGGTATGTACACCTCTGTAGAGTTAAGCGGTCAAATCGTTGCATAGAGGGGGTCACTTGTCGCACAAAGAAGGGGCTCTCATACATTAATTCGTGTCTAGCTAGGTTGTGACCTTAAAATTATATTATTATTATTATTATTATGACGTAGTCATCATTTCCTACTTGCTTAGAGGAATACATCCTCAATTGCTGTTGATGGTGCATCCTTTCCAATGAAGAATGAAATAGTGCTTCGGCTTTTTGTAGATGGGGTCTTGGTATGGACCAATGTGCTTGTTGAAACTATAAATCTTGAACTAGTTGCAGAAACAATCTTTTGAATGGAAGGTGTTCAAGCAAGAAAAGCGCTGGATGTCCTCCCTGCTCAAGAACAAAACTAGTAGAAGCTTGTTGGAAGTCAGGAAGGGCAAGCATTGATACCAAATAAATTGTTTCTATTTCAGAAAAAATATGGGCATGAGAAACTACTGAAGTAACCTTGAACGATATAGCTTGTTCATCTTCATAGCTGAGGTGCATGGGATCAAGGAGTTGGGTGAGTCCTTATCCAAAGCAGGATGATAATCTGGGAAACTAGCTGGTATACTAAGTCCTCCTTACTTAAGCATGAAATTCCCATGAGATCTCTAACATACAACTAACGAAGTAGAAGATTGTGAAAATAGAATAGAATAGAATTTCTCTTAAAAATCTATGAGACCAATCAGCCTAAACGTTATTGCAACATTTTGTTTTACAAGTGGCAAGAGAACAAGGAAATACATTGATGGAACAATATCCCATATGTGGATGTAGGGAAGTGCTCCATTACTCATCTCTATTTGACCCCTAGAGGTGGGTCATTTACTCCATTTGGGTTGGCGTTCAACAACTTATCTCTGATACACATCATCCTTGCTGCTCTCTTTTTCATGTCCTCTACATGGTTCTCCAAGATTGTCACTCCCCAACTGTTGTTTCTAATTCTATCCCCTTCTTGGTGTGGCTATTTGTCTCACAATGAAGTAAGAAACGGTGCCTGGTCTCCACCCCTTTTTTTCTGCACACCTGGCATGCCTTACTCTTCCATTCCTCCTTGGGTTCCTTCCATCTTCGTGTCGGACTTGTTAGCCTAGTTTTTCTTTCCCTTGGATGTTTAATCAAAGGTATTCTTGTACTTTGATTTCTCGTTAGAGTTTGAAGTTGTCTATTTAGTATTGCTTCATCTTTTTTGTGTTTCTTTTCCATCTATCTTTTCTATAGCATTTTTCCAAGTGGGTTTTCAACACCACCTTATCTTGTGAACATAGGTTTTGGTCAAACCTGCATCTTATAATTTTTGTTGTCAACGTCGCTGGGTGAACACTTCACCCATCATCAAGGTAGAAACAATTATGAAAAATATAGAGGCAAATGTTGTAGTCAAGTGGAAAATGATCAAAATATCAAGAAAAAGCCAATTTACAATGTTTTATGATGATGAGAATATGAAACTAATAATGTAAACTAATGACATGTATAGTCACTTCCCACAACACTAGGAGTGTCCCAATCACCGCGCGAGTTTGCGCCCAAAAAATGCTCCCCGCTTGGAGTGTGATTTGGAAGTGAAGCGAGGGGGGAGGGGGCATGCTCTTTCGTAGAAGTCCATAGTAGTCAAAACCAAAACCTAACTTGAACCATAATGTCCAAAATCACGAACCAGATTGGACTCAATTGAGAAACCTAGTTGAAAATCCAGTGGACTAAAAACAAATAAAATATTCAAATTTTATGGAAAGAAATTATATTCATGTACATCAATTATCCAAACCATTTGACACCAAATACACTCATCTATATAGCATGTAAGGGTGAATATAGAAAAATGCCATTGAGATATAAGCTATGTTACCGGGAACGCGGGGGTTAAGTTCAGAATCCTCGGTTCCGATCTGGATCCGGCTGGATCTGCATGGGATCCGTTAGACATCCGTTTCTAAAAAAATTGAACCGTATCCTGTGTGGTGGAGGCGGATCCGGCGACGACAAACCTCACACTCGCGGATCCCGGTAACATAGCTGCTTCTGGGATAGGGATCTCGATTGCCCAATCCTTCAACATTGGTGGTTCGTGGTGATTTTTCATAAGCATTAGGTTAAGCATGTAGTTCATTTCAATTTCATCATGTCTTAACCACAAACAAGAATGTTCTTCTCATCAATTTCATCAGTTCTTCTCACTCACATCATGGAGGAGGTCATCTCTACATTCCTAGCTCTGTCTCAGGCAGGAACCACGTACCCATCTTAGGGGTTTTTTCTCAGGTTTGTAAGCTGAGAGAAAGAGAAAGACTCACATAGCTGCTATGTTCCACATCTCACAGGTTTGTAAGCTGGAGGATGTCTCCCATAGCTGCAACTAATAATGTAAAGAATGCCTCCCTCTCAGCTACGGAGGCATTCTTTATCATGCCAAGTCACACGGATGCATTTTGAATTTTGTCTTGGCTAGAGTTATCGACACTCCCTCTCAACTAGGGAGCCATTCTTCACGAAGTTAATTTGGTGAAGATATCTGCAATCTGCTCATGTGTAGGAAGGTACTGTATGTGCACGATTTTCCTCTGCATCATATTTCTGAAATAAGGATGTTTCATCTCATTGTATTTCGATCCATCAGGAAACACTGGGTTCTCAAGGAGCTTTTACTCTCGGCTTTTTGGTCATCATCATAGGATCCATCCCATGGTCAAGTAAATCTGTTAGAAGCTTGTGAAGCCGCATTGCTTTGCACACTCGATGCTTATATACTCTGCCTCTGTGGTACTCAAGGCCACAAAGTTTTTTTTTTTTTTTTTTGCTTTATTAGGAAACCATGGCAAACTTCACGGTAGAACATCAATTGGATGTGTTCTTTCGGTCCACTGTACTTTCTACTCAATCTGAATCGGTCTATCCTTCATACTCAGTTTCACACTGGAGGCATATCTCAGGCCATATCCAATTGTGCCTTGTATATATCTCAATACATGTTTTGTTGTTGTCTTAGTGAGTCTGTCTTGGTTGACTCATGAAATGACTAGGCACATTCACTGCAGGGTATGAATCCATCTGGTGTTAACCAGATACATTAGTGATCCAATCAGTTGTGGATCACCGTCTGAATAATCATCAATCTTCTTCTTTAAGTCCATCACGGTGGATTTTCCATTCTGTCATATTGAACTTCTTTAATATTTTCATCGTATATTTTCCTTGACTCAGGAAAATCTTATTGGTCCTCTGTCATACTTCTTGTCCCAAGAAGTAGTGCATCATACTCGGATTCTTCATCTCGATTTCAGAAGTAAAGGATTACTTGTATCCAACAACAACGCTTTTTGAATAAGTCATCAGGATCAAGTTCTCGTCACCAACACTATATAGGTTTAGATCAACAATACTCTTGTTGAAACTCATCAAGGATCTATCTATTTGCTATAGATTCCAACTCATGGATGGTAGTACGGATGGAAGTGTATCGGGTTCACTGGGTCAAGTGTCTCATCACAGACAACTCCCTCTGTTTATGAGAAACCTCAGGCTATAGATCTCGTTTTGTATTTCTCGACACTTTTATGAGCTGCATGCTTGATCTTATAGATCTACTTGGAAGTTACCACAAACTTCCCTTTCTGGTCCCTGAATAATATCTTATGCATCATTCTTTAAGATACACTGGTATTCTCCTGTTATGGCATCTTGCCATATCGGTTCTCTTGTTGCTTCTCTAAGACAAGTAGTCTCAACATCAATGAAGTGTTTCATGACTTAAGGATAGCTCGAAATCTCTTTTTCTTTCTCGGAATGTGCCTTGAGAGGCTTGTATGTTTCTCTGCCTCTTGTAGAGTGTGTCTAGGTAGGCATTTTATGCCTTACTGTAATATCTCTGAACATATCAACTGGAGATCCTGAATAACCTGGAGTAATGTTTGTCTCCCTCTGAATTGCTGAAGGGGGAGAAGGTATTGTCTCACTGTCAATCTCCATCTGAGATTCTCTGGTTCTTTGAAAAACTATCTCTTCTTCAAGGACAACGTCTCTGCTTATCTTAATCTGTCTCTTACTAGAGATGTCTTTGAAGATTCATTGTATCCTTTCTTCCTTAAGGATCTAGCTTGGACTTCTTCTCTTTGGGCACATGAATGTATATGGTCTTATACAGAGTCTGCTTCATATCTCATCTAATATGTTGCCTTCTGCAACCTTCACTATGGCTTCCTCAAGGTTATCACCTGTGACCTGAACAAGGTCAACAAAACAACAAGCAAGAATAATACTCTTTTGATAATAGTAGATAAAACAAAAACACGAATAATCATCACAGTAGCTCCTTTAGAGTTATCACTTGTGACCTGTCTGAAGCAAAGATCAAAAGTAATAAATACAATACGAAATGAGGTCAACACTCTTCTAGTGTTGTGATCAAACGTTCCTCCATGGTAACTTGGGATCAACACACGAAGTTTCTCCTAGAGGAGATGTTAGTTGTATCTGTTACATTAAGCATTTATCTCAATATGTTCACATGCTACCAAGTATAATACCTTACAAAGATTGCTACTTCAACTATAGTGTTTACTTGTAAAGGGGTAGTAATCAACTTTGTCATGTGTAATTTTGAATCTTATTGACTTAATTAATCAAACCTGGAACCTGGAGTCTTGTCCTCAAGAATGAGTGTGTGTTGCTTTTCTTCCAAGTCTCCTTCACTCAAGATGACTGTTAGAAGTAGAAAATTTCTGTCCTTTTAAAATTCTGTTAGATAGAACAGCAATAAATCTGAACTGTAGTTAAGTTGAACAGCAAGTAGGCTTAAACCATGAACCTATTCCTGAGTTGTACACAAAAATCAGATCTAGGATTGTATTCTGTTCACAGTCAGTGATTAGATTCAGACATAAGCTCTTTCTTAACAAGCTAAATAGATCACAGATCTGAGCAATAGTTTTATCAAGATCTAAACAAATAGATGACAGATCTAAGTAATAGATCAACAGTTCTAAACAATAGATAATCAGATATAGACAGTAGATAATCAGATCTAGACAATTAGATACCAGATCTAAACAGTAGAACAGATCTAGATGATAGATAACAGATCTAGACAATTAGATAACAGATCTAAACAGTAGATAATCAGATCTAGATGATAGATAACAGATCTAGACAATTAGATAACAGATCTAAACAATAGATAATCAGATCTAGATAA
>JZKD02S1672851.1:766117-799099 GCA_000966675.3 Picea glauca | reverse complement strand
TTATGGTTGCATCTCTGATACATTTCTGTTATATTATTGAATATCTGCAATATCTCTGTGCATTTCTTTATTATATCTCCGCTCTCATTTCGTGCCGAAAATAATTCGGATCACAGAGGGCAGCAACACAAGTGTTCTCAACAAAGGAAGGCACTTACCACACTTCACATAACAGCAGAAACCAATAAGCAAGAACCTGGAACAAATCAGCCACAAAGGGAGGCTTGAAAGCTGCCACTAAAGGAGCCGTTGAACACTGCAAGGAGGCCGAACTGTTTCAAGGGAGGCCGAACTGTTGCAAGGGAACAATTCACCACACTTAAGGGAGAGAGGAATAATAGTGTGTGAGTAAAGGGGGAGGGGTCTTTATTTATACTTTTGGGTGAGGGTTAGATAAAAGAAATAATAATAAAAATAATATATTTAATTAATATAAATATTAATTAAATATATTTACAATTTCTATTAATTAGATATTTCTTGTATTAAGCCCTAAAAATACAAAATACAAACCCCAAACAAACTCAAGCCCAAAAGCCAAGGGTGGAGGGTTTAGGAGAGGTTTACACATGTCCATATAATTCTCAAGGTGACCTTTTTAACTTTATCATCACTGCATATGGGACACATCCTTCATGTGGTCATGCTTGCCTTCAAAGAGGGTCATACACCAACAAACACCTGATCAAGGACCAGGTTGCCCCAGAACATTTCTGGGGTCTTATCCACCAAGGTACAAGACCAAGGATCAATCCATGCCCTAGACATGGGTACCCTGGAACATGTCCAGGGGCCCTAGACATCTAGGGACTTTAACTGCTTGGTCCTAGACCAAGAACCCCAATCATATACCGGGGGCCCTCTCAAGGGTCTTTACTACTTGGTCCCAGACCATGAACCCCAATTATCTACTGGGGGCCCTAATAAGGGTCTTTTGCTGCTTGGTCCCAGACCAAGAACCCCAGTTATCTACTGGGGGTCCTAACAAGGGTCTTTTGCCATGGCACTGACTGTTTGGTCCAAGACCAAGAACCCCAGGAGTGCACTGGGGGCCCTAGATCTCGGCTAGGGTCTTTGCCATCCTCCAGGAGAATGGCTTTTGCAGTTGCTTTAAATTCAACAATGACAAGTGCTTTCTTCAACCTGTCT
The DNA here is from genome assembly GCA_000966675.3 of Picea glauca. Lineage (NCBI taxonomy): Eukaryota > Viridiplantae > Streptophyta > Pinopsida > Pinales > Pinaceae > Picea > Picea glauca. The sequence continues at coordinate 797,950 of JZKD02S1672851.1, read as the reverse complement.
TTCGTACTAGGACAATATGCTATCTTGACAGAAGGTTGGGTTAGAGAATAACCTCTGTGATCTCAACTTTAATCCATCTAATACCTTGACTTTAATTTTGACCAAAGGTTAGTATGATGGTCATAGCTTCAACATGCAACCTAGATCAAAATAATGTCATAACAAATAGATGCATATCAGAATAATCAAACCTGGGTTGCATTATTCTTCTGAATGTGTTGGATCTTGAGATCCTTCTGGATCTATGGCAGGAGATCCCTTCAACTCTTAAAAACTTCAAGGGTGACTGCAACTGGTACTACAACTGATATTTCAACTGATGCTACAACGACAATTGATACTGCAACTGATTCTGAAATTGCAACTGCAACTTCGGGTTTTATGAGGAAACCCTATTTTTTCATACTTCAAATTTTGAAATTCCGATCCAGGGGCTAGATGTGCTGAGCTGAGGCGAGTAGGTTGGTACAGTCAGATTTCTGAAAATCCAAATTCCCCCCCTCAAACTTGACCAACAGATTTCTGGACTGGTGCTTCTGGTTTTCTCGTACTTCTGGTACTTCTGGTATCGGTGAAAACTAGGGTTTCACTTTCCGAGAGTTCTATGCACTGAAAAAGTGCGTTGAAGGTGCTAAAGAGTTCCTTGGGCTAGGGTGCACTTTTCTAGATGCCTTTTGGGCTGAAATTCCTCTTCAATAAAAATCCCTAATTTTCTTGTACGACAATAGTGACATTTTTCCTTTTTCTTGTGAAAGAGGCTTGTGCAATGGGTTCTTCAAGACTATGCTCTGATACCATGTTGATTTTTCATAAGCATTAGGTTAAGCATGTAGTTCATTTCAATTTCATCATGTCTTCACCATAAACAAGAATGTTGCAACAACCAAGATCACAAGAAGAAACACCATGCACAAGTACATAAGATATATCCTGGGAAACCCTTTCCAACAAGGGAAGAAAACCCAGCCAAATCCTTTGCTATATTCTTCAAGAGAAAGATCTTTCACCACCAAGAATGACTTAGCACACAAGAGGGTGCTTAAGCCCTAGAAGACTAGCGCCCAAGAGAGGTGCGCACCTTTGCCAAAGAGAAGTACTTGCTGAAATTTCCAAAACACACAAGAAGGATACGATTCTACAATGGAGAATCATTTCCTACTTATATTAGACTTTGACCAATTAACAAGGGCGTCTATTGGCACAACAGGGCCGACCTCTCGACCTCTCTAAGTCAAATATACTTATTATTATATTTATTATTTATTATAATTAATATTAATATTAATATTAATTATCTTTTACATTTATTATTAATCACATTAAGGTGGGGCCGACCTGTACCCTTTACATAACAATTAGGTTACAGGTAGGTCTGACTCTTGAACAATATATATAGCAAAGGATCTCATACACCCACTAGTGCTCATCCACTAGGGGCACATCCATATGGATGTCATAGATCTGATTCACTGCATTACACAGATGAACCAGGTCTTCACACGTTCACCTGTGCTCATCCACAAGCACGTCCACTCTACAGATCTGCTTTCCCACTGCCACCAACAGGAGAATCATCTGGAGTCATCTCGTCAACTCTGCTACTCAGGAGGCCATCACATCATTTTCATTTCTGTTCACATGACGATGTGTCCAACACTTTTGGGATTTCTCACGTTCACCTTGTGCTCAGCCACAGGCATGTCCTAACTCAACATATCGCTTTTCGACCGGATAACCTTTTGGAGTTCTTCTCACTCACGTCATGGAGGAGGTCATCTCTACAGTCCTAGCTCTGTTTCAGACAGGAACCACGTACCCTTCTTAGGGGCTTTCTCTCAGGTTTGTAAGCTGAGAGAAAGACTCACATAGCTGCTATGTTCCACATCTCACAGGTTTGTAAGTTGGAGGATGTCTCCCATAGCTGCATTCATCAACAGTTCGTTCGCGGCAAGTGGTTAGGTTTGCAGAAGGGTTGGGGCTAAGTCGGGTTGGTTCGGAGTTCGGCTAAGCTTTGGGAATGTATAGCGGAATGTCCAACCATAAAGTTTATAAAGTTTATTGTTTATTTAATAAGCTATTATTTTATTGTTTATTGTTTGTTGTTGAATACGCGATGACATACTTTTCTCGGAATGTCCAACCATAAAGTTTATAAAGCTTATTGTTTGTTTAATAAGCTATTATTTTATTGTTTTTAAAGTTTTATAAGTTTATAAAGTTATTTTAACTTTATATAATTAATATTAACTAATGTATATAAGGGTTGTGGATATAAGTTTATAAAATAATTTTAACTTTATATAATCAACATTAATATATATAGTGACTGAAATTATAGTGTACATATATATTAAATAGGTAATTGAAGTATTAATGTATTAGATTAGTTATTATTTATAAGCATTATACATCAATTGTAATTATATAAGTATTGTATATGTAAATTATATAATTAAAATTTTCTATATTTAATTTTTTATATAAGTTTAATTTTTTAAAATTATAAAATTATTTTTTATATTATTTGTACCTGCCATTTCCCCGCCCTATCCGGATCCTGGTTTTTCAAAAATCTGACGAATCCGTATCCAAATCCTGGTAACTTAGGATATAAGATCTACAATACATATAATTGAAAATTTGATTGAAAATATATAAATATTGAGGCTCTAAATGGTTTCTAGTCCAGAAATAATCATGCTACACAGTCGAACTAAAAAGTTCAAACAAATCGCTGCATATAAAAAAATCATCCCCTAGATTGCAATCCTCATCATCCTCTACATGGGTATCATCGTCGCTTGGACTTCAAATCAATTTTCTTTACTACAACTTTGAATTATCCAAATGCTTACAGATGCTCACTGCAAAGAGTGTGAAGCAAAAAGAGGGGGTCTTCGTCTTCAAATAGGCTAGGATTATGGTTTAGGAAGTGGTGCACTTTATTTGGGGTTTTATTTTTTTAATTTTTTGTTTTTTTGGAATCTGTCATGTGCTGGGTTGGGTGCCAACCCAGCTTGTTCAGATCAGAACCAGCTAAATGACTGGTTCTTACTCGAACTGGCTGGTTGAGGGTCTGAATTGGTTGGTTTGGCTGAGAACCCGCTGAAAGGTGGTTTGCAGTGTACAGACTGAACTGGATTGGAAAACCCAAAAAAGGGTCAGAACCAATCATTTCTTCAAAAAATTTTGAATATAAATTTGGTGACATACTAGTGGAGATGTTCCTCCAAAGGTTTAACACCATATGGTCGTTGGTGATATCCCATCCCATACAAAGAGAATGCTTACATGTGGCTCTGCTCGAGCATATAGCTGTAGGCATTGACAGGATTTTTGTCGAAGGAGGCATGGGTGATATAGTGTAATTATTTTTAGAGTGTTTTCCTTATTCATATCTAACTGTCTCTGCAATGCTTGTTCTTTAATCATGTTTTTTCTTATGACGAAATGCCACATCTTGTTTGTTTTTGTGTGTGTACTAACTCAAGTGAGGCTGATTAAACTGCAGATATGTGCTTTTTTGGTTGGTGGTTTTCGGTTGCAAGTTTTCTTTTGCCTATTTTCTTGAGGCAAGTCATTCTTTCAGAAAAGTATCAATAATCTCAAGATGTTTGTTTACATATGTACATTACTTTTTCTTTTATTGTTATCCTTCTCTGTTTTTCTTAACCTGTTTTGATTATTTTACTTCATGGATGCTTTGTGCAGATAAAGCCATTGGTAAAACCATCTAGAATAATTGTAAAAGAGAAGGACTTACTATACTCATGGCATGATCTTGTCTCAAAAAGTATGCTCTTTTTCTCCTTTCTCATTTTCTCACATTGATTCTTTATTTTGTCCTAATATATTCTTCTTTTTTCATAAATATACTTAGGTCTGATTTACTTAGTCCATATTGTTAAAACTATCAGTCCCACACTTAGTCAATAATAGGTTTCAGCCTCCTATAGATATTAACCAATATAGCAATATGACAGCATGCATATACTGCACTATGAGCAGAAGCACAAATAACTAAGCAATCTGAAATTTAAAACCAGAAGCAGAATACTCATAAACAGTAGGCAAATCACACTCTTAGCACACAAACAAATCTGGGCAATGCCTCAGTAAGAAACCGGAGGGAGATATACAGTTCAAGGATATTTTATTGAGCTTCTAAGAAAACATTTGAGTTACAGCAGTTAAAATACTTCAGCAAATACAACACAGAACTTATCTCACTCTCCCAGCATTGTTTTCACAGCAAAACAGTGCATAAACTCAGCCTAGAAATTTGTGCCCCTAATGTATGGCCTCCATGATCCAGTACAGCCAACACAAGCTTCAGAACTGTCTTGGAAAATGTGCCTGAGAGCAGCTGTTCTGTGCAGTACACGGTTGTACAATTTTCTCAGCAGAAAAATCCTTGGAAATCGTGCCAACTGGAACAGAAGTGACAACTTTGATTTCTGTGCCTCTTTTCTTGCTGTACGGACAGCCTCAACTGTTGTACGACCTCACTGTAGCATCTGTACGGACTGAGTATGAAATTGCTGAACTGTTCCTCCTTGGAATGCGTGCCAATCCCTCTCCCAGGGATGCGTGCCAACTCCCACTGCAGCAAACTCTCCTTCTCAAGCTCAAACTCTCTTGGGACATGTGACTCTTCAGCTCCTTTCTCTTCTCTCCTCAAAGTGTGCGCCCCCTCTCCCTCACGAGTTTTCTTTATTCAATTTCTAAGTGTAACTGCCCTAACCCTTGGTCTTCCAAGGAGATTGACGGTCAAGATTAGATCTTTCTCTCATGAGATCAACGGTCATGATTTAATCATCCGTTGAGGTCACTAAGTCACTAAAGTGACCCATAACATCATAAAGTCACTTTTACTCTTAAAAATTAAAAAGGACCCAACTTTATAAAATCACTTTATAAAGTTACTTTATAAATACGCATTATAAAAGCACTAGGGAGAAAGTGTGCTCAATCACTTCCGCATGCTGGGCGCCGCCAATGCAGAAGTACCTCCGAGCTACCAATTCTAACACTCCCTCTTAGCGAGATAGGTACTTCTGGTATCACCACCCGAATCCGTCTCCAACTCATCAACTGCCATAGCCGCTCCCTCTGTACTAGAAGTCTCTGCTCCCTCTGAACAAGAAGCCACTACTCCCATTGCATTGGAAGCCTTTGCTTCTACTTCTACTGATCCACGAACTGAAGACATGCTCCTAGGAGACTGCACACTCTTTTGAGCATCCATTTGTGTCCACTCATGCCTGCTGAGTCCTTTGAGAGTCCCAGAAGAGGATTGAGTCCTCGGTATCAACTCTCTCTCCCGTGCAACATGCCTACTCTCCGACACAAAATCTGAATCCAAAAATCCATTGGACCCAAACATAGGTCATCCCAACAACCTATACAACCTCTCATACCTGACACCAAGCATCACTGCTATGTCTACAGTTGCTCCCACAAGATATAAAAACACATGTCCACCGAAGAAGACATCTCCAAATCCACTCTCATCCAAAGCTGACACTAAGAGCAAGTCAACTGTCAACTCTGGAATATACAAAACCTCGGCAACCTCCAGAAAACCTCTCGACTCTAGTTGGAATCTAACACTTCCAACCCCCTTTACTGCAAGCTGTGGGATGGCACCGCAATTCACATTGCAGTTGAGTCTATCTCTATAAGACTGAGGAATACTGACCTCATCCCCGTCATGTGCCAAGAAGCTCCACTGTCCACAAACCACAACTCAATGTCCTCAAATGTTAGGCAACCACTGCCCAATGGACCAGTCATGAGAGAGAACTCCCTCTCATATCTCTCAGTAAACTCTGCAATCTCTGTTGATGCCGACACCTCTGGTTCCGACTTCTTCTTCTTGTTCGGACACTGACTAACGAAGTGGCCAGTCTTGTGACATGCAAAACATCTCACCTTGTTCATGTCCTTTTTCTTCTCATTGCTCTTTCCCACAAGAGCAACGTTCTTTTTGTCTGCACCATCCACTGCCTTCTCCTGAGACCCCTTCCAGATCTCCTCCTGTGTAAAGTCATCCTACAATCTGTTCTAGTCATCGAGCTTCTCACTCCCCACCACACACTTCATGAAAACCACCCACTCCTTGGTGAAGCCTTTGAGGGCTATACGCACCAACTCTGAGTTAGAATAACTTCTCCAACAACTGCCAACTCGTCCTTCACCTGTGCAACTCGGGTGAGGTAGGTGGTCACATTCTCTCCCTTGGCCATTCTAGCACTATGGAGCTTGTCCCCGAGAGCCATTTTTCGGTTCTTGTTCTTTACCTCATACAAACTCTCCAGTGCATCCCACATCTCTTTCGCTGTCTTCTTCTCAGCCAAATGTGGAATAAGGTGGTCTCTGACTATGTCAAAGATGATTCTCCGAGTCTTGGTTTCCTTCACTTCATGGACGTCCAAAGCTATGGGATTTGACACAGGTACTGGTACGATGATGTTCGCAAACAACCACAACTCGTTCTCCTTGAGAACACTTGTGATTCTCACCTTCCACTGCAAATAGTTGGAGATCCCCTCCGACCTATCTTCAAACTTGATGCTTGAAGTCATCTTTGTCCACTTGACAAAGAACCTCTTCTCCCTTTCTTCTTCCAAGCAAATGCCCCAGCGAGTCATTGTTGTCCAAGTGCCAAAGCTGGCCATTGAACTTCAGAGCCCTAGCTCTGATACCATGCTAAAAATATCGGTCCCACACTTGGTCAATAATAGGTTTCAACCTCCTATAGATATTCACCAATGTAGCAATATGACAACATGCATATATTGGACTATGAGCAGAAGCACAAATAACTAAGCAATCTGAAATTTAAAACCAACAGTAGAATACACATGAATAGTAGGAAAATCACACTCTTAGCACATAAACAAATCTGGGCAATGCCTCAATCAGAAACCATAGGAAGATATATAGTTCAGGGAGATTTTATTGAGCTTCTAAGAAAGCATTTCAGAGTAACAACAGTTAAAATACTTCAACAAATATGTAATATCCCAAATTCCGTAGATCGAAAAATATGCCTCAATTGCCTATTATTTGCTGCCGGAACTGATACACTTTAGGTTTCTAGATGCATTTAGTAATTCAGTTTTAACATGCGTGGTGATTTTGCATGTGGAATAGTTGTTTAACAGTATTTAATCAAGCATGCAATAGATAAAGAACACAAAACAACTGCAATCTATGTATTATGAAATAAGACTGAATACAATACCGCATGCGGTGAAATAAAATGAATCTCTCGGCTAGATTAGAGATAGATGGATCTCAACCGGAATACAATAAAGAAACTAAAGCAATAATACCCGGAACCAGAAGAATGATGCTGGATCAATGGATGAGCAATATAAACTGCTGCATGCTACGATAACTCACACGACAACTGCTGCAAGACTGGAATGTTCGCCCTAGTGGCTAAACTCCTGAGATCTGCCTGAAATTTGTCCCAAACAGTGCGCTCTGACCTCCAACACCCTTTTAGTATCTGTTGGACTGAAGATTGGCCCTCTACTGATTTGTATGAACCCCAAATGGGTTCCCGTGGGGGGTTGCGCCCCTCCTTTGGCCAACTGTTGCACCCTAGTGATTCCACCTTCCGAATCTGGTTGTATGTGTCTCAAACTGAGTGCCCTGGTATCCTCTATAATGGGTCGGAAGGGTTTCCATGGATCTGATACGGTGATCTCTCGGGAACCCAGAATGTATTCTGCCCAAGTGCTGCACCCTCATTGGCTAACTGATGCGCCCAAGAGGATCCTCCGTCGCAATCTGACGAGTAATAGCTCAAAAGATGCGCCCTGCCTTCCTCTCAACTGGGTCAGAAGGAAATCTATGAATTTTCCTGGGGCGGGACGAGCTTACCCTCAGAGTCTCCCAGCCCTTGCGCCCTCCTCCTGATGAAGTGCGCACTAGCTGTCTGAACCTATAAACTGCTGCTGCAAAATGATGAAAGATCTGGATGATCTTCCCAGTGACTAGGGTGTGTCTCTCAACATCGAAATCAACCCACTGGTGTCTTCCTCTAGGAATCCACAATTTCCATTGATTCGCTTGAACCTGTGTAATCTCCTCAGAGCTCAACTGTCATCATAATCTGCATAATGAGGAATTAGGTCACTTTTCCTCCTCATATACTCCTCCAAAACCCTAATTCGCTGTTGACCTCTATTCTTAGCTCCCTCACTTATGTGCCCTTCTATTTTTAGCTCAAAATCACTTAAAGGCGTTTTTACCCACTTTTCACTTAATGTCACTTTCAAATTATAACATTCTCTAGTGAAGTAACGTCACGGGACAATGTTTTCCCCTGTATCTCCTTGGCTATAGTATAACGGGGATGTTTAGACTACTAAGCCCTCCTCTTTGGAGCTCCTACTCAAGAAAGGGACATTACAGTCCTCCCTTCCCGAGATTGCTCGTCCTCAAGCAATACCAACCTATGGTGCTGCAAAACCTGCTTTCTGTGATGTCCCGTTCCCAAGAGTAGGCCAACAGAGAGTGACTTAGTAGTCTATGTGTTCCCGTAGACTATAGTCAGGCACAAACAGGGAACAAGATGGAGAAATAAGGAGGAATTGATGGCTAAACGATGAATTAAGCCAAAATACTTAGGAAAAGTCACTTAAGCTTAAGTCAACGAAGAATTATAATGAAAAGGTGCTAAAGGGGGACTTAATTAATTAATTATTCACCTTAGGAGGAAAAACGCCTAGCTTAAGTGAGGTCAATGGTGAATTAGATTGGGAAAGGTATAAAGGGAGGAATTTGACCTAATTCCTCATTATGCATTGTTATGATTTGATGTTGAGAGTTTCCAGAGGAGGAAGAGAGCCAACCATACTGTTTTGTGGATTTCTGGAGGAAACCACCACCATTGATCGGTTTCGGTGTTGAGAGACACACCCTAGTCTATTGGAGATACCATCCAGGTATTTCCCCGTACTTTTCAAGAGTATCCATATCAGAGTGCGCAGCTCAGCCAGTGAGGGCGCAAGTCAGTTTGAGGGTTTGGAGAGATGCACGAAATCCGAGTCCAGATTGCAGTTTCCTTCCAACCCATTTGAGATCCAGCCAGGGCGCTTTTATTGAGCCATCTATCGTCGGATTCTGTCGGTGGAATCTTGCATATCGCATCATCCAGCCATTTAGGGCACAGCTCTTCCGGACAGACATTTGGGGTTGCATGCAGAGTATCAGAGCAGATCTGGGCAAATCCTTTCGACCCAGTTCCGCATTTGGCGAGATGATCGTTTTGAGCCATATAGCATCAGATTCCATTGGTGGAATCCTTTGGGGTGCATCCAGTGTCCCAGGAGGTGCGCAAACCCCCCAAGGGTCCAGATCCAGTGCCTCAGAGACCAGATCCGAGATCCGACACTCATTCATTTCAGTTTAGAGGCCAGGGCACTTCTATTGGAGCAATTTCCAGCGCATTCTGATGGTCCATTCTTCCGGACGAGTTTTCCAGCTGGTAGCGGTTACCATACTTCTTTGGAATCACATATTTTTGCTGATCTATCCGTGCATGCATTAGATCTGCTATCATCTTTTGATCACGGGTATTTTTATGCTATTTGCTTGTATTCCAGTGATGATCCATGAGATCTAGCTGACGTTTATATTCTATATTTTCACTAGGCTATTGTATTTCCATGCTTGAACCGTATAATACATGATATTGGGCAGTTGATGTTCTTTACTTCTGCATGCGTCCTTTATATGCTGTAAAAACCATAAATATGCAACATGCGCATGCAATAACCAACATGCGCATGCAATAACCCACATGCACATGCAATAACCATCAAGATCTCAAACACACAACTGAAACACATCCAGAAACCCCCCAGTGTATTAGATCTGCAAGACAAAACAATAGATCAGTAACAGATATCTTGATCAGCGGGATCAGGGATATTTCACTTTCTCCCAAGCAACATCCTCCACTGGAAGCCCTCTCCATCTGATCAAACACTCCCTGATGACCTTGCTCCTCAATCTCTACTCTCGGAACTCCAGTACCTCCTCCGGGACCAACTCCAGCTGCCCCTCCTCATCCAAAGGTGGAAGCTCCATCTAGAAGCTCCAACTCGTAGGCAACTTCACCTACCCTGTGTATGATCCTGTAAGGCCCATAGAACCTGGGCTTGAGATTTTTCGCCCCACTCTTCTTTAGAGACGGCCGCCTGGAAGGTTGTAGCCTCATGAATACCAGATCCCCAACCTCGAAGCTGCGCTCTGTCCTGTGTTACTCTGCACTCACCTTTTGCCGATTCTGTACTGTCTGCATATTCTTTTTGAGTACTTTGAGATTCTCATGACTCTCTACGATTCAGTCTTTGGCTTTGGGAGCTCGACTATCTCTGAAAACCAAGTCAATCAAAGTGGGAGCATCATATCCATATAATGCTCGGAAGGGGGTCATGTCGATGGACATGTGGAAGGTGGTGTTGTAATAGTGCTCTCCTAGATGTAGCCACCTCACCCATGCTCTCTGTTGTCCGCTCACATAGTTCCTCAAGTAACCCTCAACCCACTTGTTGACTATCTCTGTTTTCCCATCAGTCTGAGGGTGGTAACTGGTGTTGGGTGTCAACTCTGTCCCCACCAATTTGAATAACTCCCTCCAAAACGTGCCGATAAACCGATTGGCCCTGTCACTGACGATGTTTTGTGGCAACCCATGGAGTCTGAAAACCTCTTTGAAGAATAGCGCTGCCACCTGTGCTGCGCTGTAATTTGTCGGAATGGCATAGAAATGCGCAAACTTGGTCAATCTATCGACCACCACATAGATACAATCCTTATGCTGAACCTTGGGTAGGCCTGTAATGAAGTCCATGGATATGCTTTCCCATTTCTGCTCTGGAATGGGAAGTGGTTGAAGTAACTCTGTTGGAAGAGTCTTCTCTGACTTGTTTTGCTGACAAGTCACACACTCACTAATATGTCTCATCACATCCTATTTGAGACCCTTCCAAGAGAATCTCTCTCTGACCTGCTTGTAAGTTTTGAAAAACCCTTGATGGCTTGCTAGTGGGGAGTCATGTACTGTAGCCAAAATCTTCTTCCTGAGACCCGATCCTGGCACTAGGTAGACTCGGTCTTTGTAGAAGATAACGTCGTCAATGACTCTGTACATGTCGTCTGTACCTGCCCATCCAAAATATCATAAGCTAACTTGTTCTTGGAATATTCCACTAACAAGTGGTATTTCCAATCTGCGGAAATCTCCATTAGAGAACAAGCTAGCTGGTCTCCTAGACAGTGCATTCGCCACAATGTTCTTCTTACCCTTGGCATACTCTATGTCAAAATCAAAGGCATGAACCTTTGTCACCCACTTATGCTGGTGCTCACTGAGATCCTTCTGCTCAAGGAAATACTTCAAGCTATTATGGTCTATCTTGACCACAAATTTGCTGCCCACCAAGTACTGTCTGAATTTGGTCAAGGCATGCATGATTGCAAGCATTTCCTTGTCATAGATCGAGTATAACCTCTCAAGTTGACTGAGCTTGCTGCTCTCAAACACAATGGGGTGTCCTCCCTGCATCAACACTGCTATGATCCCCTCTCCCGATGCATCACACTCTAATACAAATGACAACGTGAAGTTCGACAATGCTAATACTGGGCATGTGCCCATGACTTCCTTCATGTGATAAAATGATTTCTGTGACTCGTCGGTCCAGATGAAGGCCTCCTGTCTGGTAAGGTCGATGAGTGGTGCCCCCAACTACGAAAAACCCCTCACAAACCACCTGTAATAGTTGCATAGCCCAAAGAAGGTCCCCAACTCTGTCACGTTACTGGGCATTGGCCAATCCAAAATGGCCTTGATCTTCTCTTGGTGCACCTGTACCCCTGTGTGTTGATAATGTGGCCCAAATAAAGCAACCCTATCATGCCAAACTCACACTTTGACTTCTTGGCATATAGTGACTGGGACCCCATGATGCTGAGTACCTCATTCAAGTGCCTTAGGTGATCCTACCATGTCTTGTTGTATACCAAGATGTCGTCGAAGAATACCGATACTGATTTCCTCAAGTGATCCATGAATATATGGTTCATGCAAGACTGAAATGTAGCTGGTGCATTGGGGGGCCCAAATGGCATAACCGAAAACTCAAAATGACCATAGTGGCATTGGAATACCGTCTTCTCTATATCTTGGTCTCGAATGCGGATCTGATGATATCCAGAGCGTAGATCAATCTTAGAGAAGAAAACTGCCCTATGTAGTTCGTCCATCAACTCATCAATGCATGGGATAGGATATCGGTTTTTGATGGTTTTCTTGTTCAAAGCCCAATAGTCTATACACCTCATGGTGCCATTCTTCTTCAGGACTAAGACAATTGAAGAAGTGAATGGGCTACTGCTGGGTCTGATCTGTCCCATCGCTAACAATTCCTTGATTGCTTTCTCTATCTCATCCTTGAACCTTCGAGGATGACGATAGGGTGCTGTAATCATGGGTTTAGCACCCTCCTCCAACTCAATGGTGTGCTCAAACCCCCTGTCAGGTGGTCTCCGTGGTGGAATCAAACCAAAAACCTGCTGATGCCACCCCAACAAAGTCCCGATCTCTGTCTGATATTGCCGCTGACGATCTAAATCCCTCCATGTAGTGATCAGACGCTCTGTTGCATAAGCTACCTCCCCATGCTTGAAGATCCTCTCCATCCTCTTGGTCGAAACTGCCCTGGGTGCCCCTGTCGACATGCCCCTCAACACAATCCTCTTCCCCTCACTGTCTCTGAACCCCATCTCGAGGGTTTGGTAGTTGGTCGAGATCTTGCCCAAGGTGGTCAACCATTGGACTCCCAACACCACATCTGTGTCAGATAGGTCAACTACATAAAATGTGTCTCTCATGCTGTAGCTACCTAACTTTATGTCCAAGTTCGAGACTTTGTCTATACACTCCATTGTGTGGCCATCTACTACTACAACATCAAACCCTGCAAACTCCTCTGTCTGAAGTGCTCGCCTTGATACCAATGAAGCATCAATGAAGTTGTGGGTGACCCCACTATCTATCAGGGCCATTGCCCACTGTCCCTGAATAGTCCATATGATCCTGAGGGTGTCATACCTGGGAATACCATAAAGGGTCGCTATGACTCCTCCCTTTGCTGGTGCCCATCTATTATCCTTCTCACAAGGTTGTGGCACTACCGATGGTTGGGCCCCTACCGGTGTCGATGGTCTCTGTGGTGGCTGCTCCACCGCCTGTGATGGCTCCTCCTCTGAGTTAGTGGATCCATTGTCTGGTTCCTCCTCATCACTGTCCACACTGTCTGCTGCCACCTCAATATAATGGATCTCTCCCTTTCTCATGCACCTGTGGTTGGGGACCCAAGGGTCCTTGCAGGTGAAGCAAAGCTTCTTCTTCATAAGCTCTTGCCTCTTCTCATCATCCAACTTCTCCTTGCACTTCCACTCTCTCTGGAATGGCTTCCTATCTTTGTCCTTCTGTGGCACAAAGGGTTTGGAGAAAGTTTTAGTTTTTGGCACCGAGTCTGCTAGATCTCTAGTGCGTAGGATGGCATCCTGTAATGTGTGAGTCCTGTAGGCCTTCACTTATCTTCTCAAGGGTTCTATGAGCCCCTTTGTGAAAAGCATGATCAACCTGGGCTCTAAAATATCTGTTACCGCCACGAATACCCTCTGGAACTTTGTGATGAATGCCTCTCGCGTGCTAGTCTGCCTCAACCGAGCTTGTTATAGCACAAGTTGTAGGTTAGGAAAATCTCGACCCAACCACAAAAGCATGTGCTACAACTATGGGACACTACACCCAATGTCACCTCGATGTAGGTACCGCACTTGGGGGGTGACTAAGGTCACTCCTGGGAGGTGATTCCGAAGACCCTAGGGGGAATGAGAAGGATGAAGGGAGGTGTAAGGAGAAGTCCCCCCGGAAGGTCAAGTGATGGAAGAATAGATTGGTTGAATATGGTAAGTAAAGAGAGGTAAATGGATATCGAGTAAAGAGATAGTTGCCGGTGTGCATGTACCTACCCGAGACACAAGAAAAGACACTTTTCCAACCACGTATAGTAATGGATCAGAAATTTAAGCTTGCTGTCCCTAAAATACAACAGCATACAAGTTAGTAAATCAGCAATAGATTACATCCAAATCAACAAGTAAAAGGTCTATATTAGTTAGAAATGTCAGCAATAAAACTAGTAACCAATGTGGACCGAAAATAGCACTTCAAGACTGAATAAAGATGGCTGTCATAAAAGTAAATATCTGCAAAAGTATATCAGACTTATGGCTGTAGCATTCAATGAAGTACAACGACAAATCTGACCATCAAAAAGGGCCCAAAGCTAGCCCAATAGATGGACCTAGGTTTGTAGGTTAAACTAGCAAGGTTAGAGGGTTAGTCTAGGGTTAGTTTGTGAGATATTAGTGGTTAGGGTTAGTGTTTAAAGAAGCCCTAATGGCTGTAGGTTAGTTTTACTACAGTGATAAGAATTTGTGGGAGAAAGAGGACGCCCTAAGGGAGGAAGAATCCCCAAGGCATCAAGATCATTATCCAAAAGAGACAACTTCAAAACATGAAATTTGTACGTTTACCAAGGCAACATTTATTTCTCCCATGCAATAAGTAAATGACTAGTGCCTTTAAGAAAGGGTTAATGGAGTCAAGAGAATATGAAGAAGCTAGATAGGCTACTTCCTTGGGGGTGTAAACCCTTTTACTCCCCAAGGCAAGCTTCTCTTAGCTAGGGTTTTAACTAGGAGGGTGTATGGAATTATACTCCTCTTAGTAAACCCTTATGAAACAATATTCCCTTAGCAATAAATGTTAGCTTTTTAGCTCGGGAGGTACTCCGCATGTTTTGTCTTGTATGTGGATGTTACCTTATGTTGACACTACCAAGCACTTAACTTTGTAATGGGTTTTAATAAATTTGTAAAATGGTTCTTTTATTAGAGTGACTTTTTAATAAAGTGTACCTTCTGATATTAAGGTGACTTTATTTCATAAAATGCACTTATGTAATAAAGTGAAATGTACTTAAATATTTTAAGTGATTTATTTTGGAGGGAATGAATCATGGCCCTTGATCTTGTAAAGGCAAGATTAGATCTTGGCCTTTGTATTTAGGGTTGGGGAAGGTGAAAAGACACTTTGGAGGGAAAATGTCATCTTCAGATTTTATAAAAGAATGCATTGGGTAGTGTGCAAGACACATTGAGAGAAGGAGTGAGAGAGATTTTTGAGGAAAGCTTGAAGAGGAAAGTGAGCAACAAGTTGGCACATTTCCCAAGAGAGCTAGGGCGCAAATCCGAAGGAGGCATTTTCTGTTTTGAGTGCTGCTGTGTTATTTTCTGGGACAGGCTGTACTGTACGGATCCGTACAGGTCGTATAGCAGAAAATATTGGCACAAAAATCAAGGCAAGAGAAGGCACGTTTCTTGAGGTAGTTTTAGCAGAGTTTTTTGAAGGAGGTTGGCCTTTACATGAAGAAGGTACAATAGCCTGTTTTGGGCACATTTTACGAGGTGCCATTTTCAACGTTTACCTCTCAACTCTGTATGTAGGTGGCCATGTTATTTTGAACTCAAAATAGTGGTCAACCAAATATAATTATGCCCTGAGCATCTTTGTTGTATTCTATTAGATGATTGGAGGAGCCTTCTTATTCATTTTCCATGCAATTTATCAATGGTGCATTGGTAGCTTCAATTTCCTTTTCTGTTTTATTCTAGGCTGTATTCTGGTGGCTATTTATATCTTTTCAAATATTTGATATGAAAATTTGGGAATAGATCCAGAGATGTTTGCTGCATGCATTAATAGAGAACTTCAATTCACTTTGTACATCTAGTAGTACTGATAAATAATAGCTTCAATGAACTATTGCATTATTCTGCAGATAATCACAATGCGTTGACTATTGCTAGTCTGTGGGCACCAGTTCTTGCTGTAAGTAAAATTTAAACTAAACTCTTGATGCCATTTCTGGAATGGAACAAGTCCACGGCTGATTAATTATTTTTCAATAACTGATTCTTGAAAATATGCAGTTTAACTTTTTGTTGCCTATAATAAACAATTTGGAAAATAAGAGCTAACATTGATGCATCATTTGGATGTTATGCAGATCTATGTTCTAGATCTGTATATTTGGTACACAGTTTTATCTGCTATTGTGGGCGCTCTTATTGGAGCAAGAGATCGACTTGGAGAGGTACATATTTTATCTTGGTAAAGCTCATAACAAATTCATAAGATTGGAGATTATCTTATATATAGATGCATGATGATTAATGGTAATCAACTGGTAAGCAAGAAGTAGGAATGTAACAACCTTAGCATTTTTGTTTCCAAATAGGAAGCTTTGTGAAACTTTTAATATGAGAAGAGAAAAAGGATTTGTTATGTAATATGGAGGAGTTAATTTTTTTTCCCAGCATTATAATGCTTATCTGCATTCAACAAGAAATAAGTATTCAATTTGGTAACTGGAACTGGTTGTTTGTCTATTTGTTTTGGGGTCTACTCTTCATGTCCCCAATTAAACTGTTTGTGATAATACAATTTGCTTCCTTCCGCTTCACAGATACAGTCAATAGAAACAGTCCGTAAGCGCTTTGAAGGCTTTCCAGAAGCATTTACTAAAAGCCTTCAAGCAACAAACACTCACAGGTAATAAAGTTCTGTTATAAATGCAATGACTGATTCTGTTGCATGGGAATTATTGTTCAAACTGAGCTCTGCTTCATATTTCAGTGCAGCCTGAGTTAATTATATATCTATGTGGGTTATGATATAGCAGTGACTCATTTGGATTGTACTTATGGCATTTTGATTTTCTAATAATGTATCTTTTTTGTTGCAGGCATAGTAGTGGTGTATCACTTGGCCAGGTAGGTGGTAATCAAGCCACGAGGACAAGAATTTATATCTGCTTCATGTTTTTTTTTTCCTGATTTTTGTGTAGTGAAGATTTCAATATTTGTGAAATGTATGCATCCAGCTATTATGATAATATCATTCTTACGTTGGACTGGTCACATAGGATTTGTTTAACAACTCTATTATCATGTTCTCTCAGTCATTTATGTACTTATAGTCATCCACGACCAGAAACTTAGTATTGAGATGCATCCTACTCAAGTCTAATGGTGTGCCAAATACAAGATCAATTATAATTAATATAGATATTTTCCTTTAGTGTTCCATTATGTTAGTAACTGAACCTGTAAGTTCAGTTACTTGAGTATGCGACACAGATATGAAAGTTCTTTGTTCACAACTTAATCACAACAATGGAATAAAACCTTTAAACAACAAATAGTATTAAATGGAGATTTTGCTCAGGTTTAGCAAGCAAACCTGTAACAGATCACCCTTTACCCTTCCTTGAGTGCGGGGTGCAGAATCAAAAGTTCTTTGTTCACAACTTAATCACAAGAACAGAATAAAACTCTTAATGAACAACTCTTTACCACATCAGAAATGGATGAAAACCCATGGAGCTAACATGCAGAGCTGAAAGCATCCACATGCAATTATCTACAACTTCTCATAACATAAATGCATAGATCTAGAGGCAGTAACGGAATAGAATCACACTATTTATCACGATACTTTGTTAAGATTCACAAATGAAAGAAAGAGAATTGAATGGAACCAAAGACAAACCCAAATTCTGCAATAACTTAGTCACATGATGTTGGGTAAACATGCCATAGGTGAAGGTGATGAAAAACTTGCAGATTTATAATAAATATGCCCACAAACAGCCCCAAAACATGCAGATCTAGGCAAATCTGCGGTCCACCAGCCCAATAAAACTCAAATATGCTCTCAACCAGCTGAAAAACACGCAGATCTAGGCAAATATGTTCACTACCAGCTCAAAATCAGTTAGATCTATTAATAAATAGAACCAAAACAGTCAATTTCTCCTTGGATCTGTTGAAAAATAACAAATCGGCAGCTATAACTTCCAGATCTGCCAATTTGGGCAACAATACAGGAAAACAACAGCTTCAATCTGCTTCCAATTCATATATACTGTCAGAAAAATTGAGAAATAAGACTAATTTGGGCTGAAAATTGATTTTACAGCACTTTTCTGAGCAATTCTGTAGAATCTCATATAGATTCCGTGCCATTCCGTATGACTGTACTACTGTACTGGATGATTGTTCTGGACAATGAATGGGAATGGCCGCTGAAAACAGCGTCTGAAAATCGCTGTATGGTGGCTGAAAATGGAGTTCCAATTTATAAAAAAATCACCTTGCTTTGGAATTAAAAATACAAAACTATTCCTGGTTTTAATGAAACCCTTTTTGGTTCTGCGATGTGCTACGCTAGCGATCCTGCAATCCATCTCTGTCGGCATTTGTCCCTAGGTCTTCACGCTCTTACAGACTCCATGGCTCTAGTTCAGCTCTGATACGATATTATGGAAATCAAGCACATAAGGAAACCAAGATAACTCGAAAGAGTTCTCCATATTGTCTTCCGTAATGAGAAAGCAAAAGCTTTCGTATATAGTATTACAAACAAGTCAAGCCAATCCACTTTATGAATGTGGGATTGACCGAGAAACACAATAAAGTGAAATAAGACATAAAAGCATAACGTAACCTAAAGTCAAATTGACTTTATTAGTGCCTATGTCTAATATTTAATTGACCATTTTAAGCTAATATTTACTTTAACATGCCTATCAATCTATGGGCTAATGGAGTTATGAAATATTGCATAAAGGAACTAATGTGTCTCAATTCAACTACTTTGGATGGCTATTTGGTAAAATGGGCTAGTTTGCCACATTCAACCTTTGGGATGAAAGAACTTGTTGATACATTCATCATTTGGGTGTATACTTAAAGTAAAAGGAACTAATTTGATGCAATTTAACCTTAAGTGTTTGCTGGAAATTAATGTGAGGAAACTTAATCTTGGAGAGCTAGGGGTGCTACTCATCAAAGAAATTTGAAGGTGCTGTTATATTAGACTGAATTACAATTCCATTTCAACAATTACTTTATTAGATGAAGGACATAAAACAGAATTCTAACAGCAAGGAAAACAATAGGGATAATCTCCTTACATTGCTTTACTCCGAGATGATTTCTTTTTTTCATTTATTTCAAATTAAAATGACAATAAGAGGTTTTCTACACATAATTAACAACAAAATTGAAGAGCATGTACATAACCATACAACAAAGTAAATCATGTTGAAATATTGTAACTGCAAAGAGTATTATTGAGTTATTATTCATCAGATCAATCCCCTTTTGTGGATTGATCATGTCATGCTTTGTACTTGACCAAATCCCCTTTTGTGGATTGGTCAAACCCTAATTATATTATGCTAATTAAGAAGTTGGCCCCCGAGCCTAATTAAAATGGTTTTAACCACTCAGAAGAGAAGTCGGCCCTGCCGAGTGAAGAGACACCTTTCCAGTGCCTGCCAACTAGTATAAATAAAGGAGGCTAGCGCCTCAATTGTTCACTCACTCATTCACTCATCAAGTGCGCAAGTTAGGAGAGCTGCAATTGGGAGAAGAAGGAAGAGAGAGACACATTTCTCAGTGTTGGATATTCTCTAGTGTTTTGGTTTATTGTCTTGGCATAGTATTGGCTATCTATATTAAAGACGTTTTTGCTGGGTTTTCTGTCCCATGAGGGTTTCCTAGGATAAACGCTGTGTATCTTGTGATTGTGTTTCTCTCAGTGATCCTATCTATGCTATTGTTATCTAGTAAATTGAAAAGAAACTTAATAGCTGCTCTAAAATTAACAAATCAATGCTTCACTTCTTCATTAGTCTTCAAGAATTTGATATACAAGGGAGTTCCACATCAATCATCTCCAAGCTCTACAATCTCCTATCACATCTCTCTATGGCCAATTATTGAGTTACAAATGAAAATGGAGAGAAACTCCTCTTTATATAAAGTGAGTTAAATCTCTCATACAATAAAATATATGATCTTTCTAACTAACTCCATGACAAGTCAAAATAATATTATAATAATGGAGTAGTTAGATCTCTCCTAAATCCATGTTTGATCATGTTATAGCATGTGGAAAATAGCCTCTGAAAGACAATTCATGCTCATCCAAAAATAGTAAGAGTATGCACCAAATAATGCTCATGAAGGGGATGTACCACCATAAATAGGCATTAAACCAAGTGAAATGCCAAGTGTCTACATGAAATACACCCTCCAAGAATGTGCATGCATGCAACCACTCCACATGTGTGAATTCCAAGGTAACCAACTCCATGGATGAATGTGCAAGATGCCAAGTGGATGGAGGGGTCGACAAGAAAGGTTTGGTCTAGCATCCAACAACTGTTTCTTAAAATAGATAGACTGCTCATGGGCTCTGTCTCCAATGTGCAACCACCTCAATAAATAAATAAATAATCTCCAAGGTAGTTACTGTTGAGTTTTGTGTACCTTGGGAAGTGGTCCCCTTGTGTTTGTGAGTCTCTAAACACAAGAGGGAAATGTTTGACCCTTGTGCCTTTTACTTTATGTCTAATTTCACTTTGACTTAGGAGATTTAAGTCAAAAGTGAAATATGTCACTTAAGTCATAAAGTGACAATTAATTCACTTTGTGGGTGAATTAAGAGATATAAAACAAACTTAGGAAACTTAACCAAAAGTGGGTTTCTAAGTGAGATACTTGAGATGAGATCTCACCCATTGATTAGAGTTGGCTAAGACTGATCTTAGCCATTGATCTCTAGGTTTGGCCTAAGGATGGCTAAAGAGGGCGCATAGGGAAAATGAAGGATTCATTGTTCACTTGATCACTTGAGAGAGTTGGGTGAGGAGAAGAGAAGTGAGAAAGAAGGGTTTGAAGGAGCAAGCTAGGGTGCATTTGTTTATGGAGGGTGCAAGGAGGCTTGGAGCTTCATTCATGGAGTGGTAGTGTGTTTGCTTGGTGGAGGTCGCATCCTTGGAATAGGGTTGCAAGCTTGCAGGCACATGTTGGAGAGGGGCAAACTTAGATCTGATTGGTTCATTGTTGAGGGCGCACATCAAGAGCAAAGGGTGTGAAGGGGATTCTCAATCAACCAAGAGAAAGGTCAAGGGCGCATTCATCTTCAAGCTTGGACAAGGAGGGAAGGGCGCACTTCTAGGGGCACATTCTTCAAGGAACCTCATTGATATGCTTGAGAGGAGCTAGCAAAGTGTATAGGTTCCTTTGTATTGTATTCATTGTTGTTTCTATTGTTTGAAGAGCTCCATATATATTCTTATCTCCAAATTGGTTTTCCCCGGGGGGTTTTATCCAGGGTCATGTTGACCAAAAACCCACGAGTTCATTTTTCATGTATGCTTAGTTATTATCCGCTGTAAAGTAGTTAAAAGATCTAAGAGGGTATTGTATGTTTTAAGGTTTATGCATGTGCTAACCTTGGTTACTGTTGCCGCCTTTATACACACCTGGGAAACGTGGAAGGAATCTTCAATTCACTCAGTGTGTTCTTGGGGGAAAGTTAGAGTTAAGGTGCTGTAACCTAATCCTCAACTCCTTTGTCTAGGCCAACTCCCAGCGAAGCCAAGGGGGGTAGTACCTACCAAAATAATCTAAGGCTTAAACTGAAATCTAAGCAACTAGTATTCTAGGAGTTTATTGCATTAACCAATATATAAAGCAAATCTATTCTAAAACATACATAGATCAATTAACCACCACAAGATACGTAAAAGATACTTGCATAAAAAGGATACTTGAGATAATAATAGATGCAAGTAAATTAGTTAATGCTTCGAAGTAAATGACTGAAAGTAAAGTGCGTGAAGCAAATGGCTTTGTAAATGTAGAATTGAGACTAGTGCCTTAAAAGTATCGTGGACAATGTAGATCGAGTATTTTATTAGATTTATTGATAGTAGGTTAATGAGGTAAATTTTATTTGCAGGAAAGTAAAGTGTTTGAACTAAACTAGATTTGGCCTCTCGAGAGGTTATCCCTTTAGCTCAATGATTTGCTGAGAACTTGCCGAAACACAATGGTTTCACCAACATGCCCACTAGAGGTGTCAGAGGTCCAACAGTGAGGGGAACAAGCCCGAGGTATTCAGTGAAACTTTGCACACTCCCCCTAGGCGGTTCTTAAAGACAAGCAATAAGTCTCTTTTGAGATTTCCCTATTAATCTGTCACCACTGACCAACCCAACGTGTATGAAACTTATTCCCAGAGGATTGAGATAAGCTCGCAACTGGAAGGGTCAGGAACAACACTGGGAGCTGAGGGGAGTTGTTTATTTTAAACAAGAAATAAAATTGCTGAAAATAAATGTTTTTTAATTATTAGTCTTCACTGACCAGCCTCTTTCGAGGAGCTGGGGAGACAATTTATTGCCAACTTTGAAATTGCATGAAATAAAATTGCATAAGGGAAATCTAATCTAGCAATTAAAATATTATTGTTCAAAATTGAAATCTAATCTAAATGTTTCTTGTTGTAAACTTTAAAGCAAAGAAAGAATGAAAATGAGAAACTTGCTCCAAGACCACAACACCAAACCCCTAGGGGGGAAACACAAAGTGAGGCCTTCCTTGGCTCACTTATTTTATTAAATCGGTTACAACTGTCTCTTGAAAAGACTTTGGATCTCTTTAAATAGAGATGTTGATCCTTATAATGATGGATCGAGTTTATTACAATACAAATTTATCTTAGGAAGGTATTGGGTTCTCTTGGAAGTCCCAAATGCTCCAAGTTAGCCAAAATTGGCCAAAATCTCCCTTTGTTTATTCAACAACCTGCACAAAACAACAAACAACAATAGCACAAAGATGGCCAAAAACACTTTAAGAGTGTCTTTGGTTATTAGTATATAAACTCAAAATTTTCCAAGTACGAAACTAGGATAAAAGAGCAAAAGGAACTAAGGAAATCAAGCTAGAAAGCTTGTCTCCTTAGGGTCTTTATGGCTGATATAAAACAGAAAACTAAAACACTTTTCTTGCTAGATATGAAAGCTAAAGCATGAAATCAGAAATCTCTTTTAAGCCTTTAGATTTGACTACAATTTAACTTGCAAAAATAGATTTTTCCTATTGCTAGATTTTGCTTGAAAGATAAATAAATTGAACTAAGCTAAGATCTAAACAAAACTTCTACAAATCTGATCTACTTATATATTTGAATTTAGATATGGTAGATCTTAGATGCAGATTTAAGGAACCAAGAAGATAGATAATTTAAAGAAGAAGAGAGTAGAATTGCTTGATCCCTTGAAAAGCTTTGGGCAATGGAATCCCTTGCTTTGATGGAGAACAAAGGGACTATGTTATTGACCACAATCTTGGAGAATGAGGAAGATGCAAGCTAGCTCAACCTCTCCTTCAAGTGAGATATCTTGCACAACTTTAAACTTCTTGCAAAGGGGTTAAAAACATTGGTGTCATATAAAATAGAAGCATGAAAGCATGAAAATTGAGCTAAATAAACATGCAATTCAAAGCTATCTAGCATACATGAATCAATAGAAATAATAAGCAAGCAAACTTTCTATTTCTATCCTATTGGGAGATAACTCCCCTTCTAAGGCCAAGATTCAACAACAATTACAAAAAAATTAATAAGAAAGCATATACCTCATATTCCAAATGAACATAAATGATCCACACACATTTGCTTTACACCATGTAGTAGCCTCCAAAGCCTTTTTATTCCAATGAGAAAGATAGTACAATTACATCAACAAGCAATACAACCCAAGCTCCAACTAGTTTGCAATGGGAGAATGCCTTGTTTAAATAGCCAAGAGTGAAGAGAGGGTAGAGGAGGAGGGCGCACCACTTGGAGAGGGAGGGCGCACCAAGTGTGAGGAGAGGGGAGCCAAGTGGTAGCCAAAGGGCTGCCACCTCTCTTAACACCCCAACGTATGCCAAGTGTGGAAGGAGGAAGGTGGGGAGGGGTGCCACCTCTCAAAAGGGTAGGCAGCCCACTCTAGAATGCCCCACCTCTCAAGAGGGGTGCACTTCCCTTTTTGCACATGCCAAAACTCCAATAAGATGCCATCTCACTAAGCCTTTAATCAATAGAATGTCTCCTGTGGTTGCCACATAGCCTTTTTAGGATTTATTTCACTCCAACATGTTTCCGACATGTTTCCCAAAAAATAGTGCTTGCTGATTTTTTCTGTTTTTTTACATCTTTTTTGGGTTTTGTGAGGAAAATTAACTTTTTAGTGATTAAAATCACTAATTTTATTCACCAAAGTGGGTATTTAGGTAGAGTGGGTGCTCTAGGGCCAAAAATGAGCACCCCTAAGGCTTACAAAGTCCCCTAGTACCACATTTTTATTACAATTTTAATTTACAATTAAAAAATTCTGTTTTACAATTTTTTTTTAATTAACTGAAAAATTAAAAAAAATCCTAAGGGGGACTTAGAACATTTCCATGAAACTCTAGGAGGATGTTTAGCATGGTAATATACATTAGACACTAGACTTAGATCCATGCTAAGGCGTAACCATGAGTATATACTCTAGCTTTGGAGAAATTAACAAGTATAATAAAACAAGTATAATAAAACACTCCAGAGTAACAACTCATGCCTAAGTCTAAGGTGGCTAAGACCTTTTACAAAGTTCATCATGCAACATCTCTTATTACAATTCCCCAGAGGGTATGGAAAATGTGAAAAATGTTGGTCTTATTGACCGACTGAACTTTTAAAATTTGAATTTTGACAAAGGAGTTGTTCAATCTTTGGCGGCTTGCTGGAAGTCCATCCTAGTGCAACTTGGTGGATAACAGTTACTAAAATACTTGCAAGGGCACCTTAAAAGAGCATTCAATCATCAGTTTAAAGGAAGATTTGAGGGGGTGAATTATCAGACCTGTTTGCTGTCCTAAAACAGCAGCAATGACAGTTTTGGAACCTCAACTTAGAGCCCAACAAGAGGTCAAAAGACAGACCTGTTGGGCAGCTTTTAGTTCCTCAGAAATTTTACAGTTACAACTTGTCAAGACTTGTGCAAGGAAGGAGTCAAGAACAACCAATTAATTAATCTCCAACCAACTCCATGGATGAATGTGTAAGATGAAGATGTCAAACCCCATAGTACTAAGTGGGCAACCTCCAACAAAACAAATCCAAGGAGATAAGGGCGAATTAAGGTTTTGACCATGCCAAAACTCCATGAAATAAATAAATATACACCTCCAAGAATAACAAGAAGTGTCTCCACAAGTTTTCCCTCCAGTGATATGCCCAAATATAGTAAGATGACGAAGTAAATGCATGTAATGTGCCACGGTCCACCTTCCCCTTCAGGTGTGAAAAGGAAGCCAATGAAGTTGGGTGCCCAATCTATTAACCTTTATTTGGATAAATTAGATTAATTTAACCATTGAATAGTTAAATCAACCTCAACATGTGTGCACAAAGGTTAATGCTCAAATATAACCATAGTCCTTCACCCAATTAGTCACCAACAAATTAAATCACGATGAAAATGTGTGCCAGTAAGGGGTGCACTTTAATAAAGCATTGTACCATGGAAATAAAAGACGTTCTCCCTAGCACAACCCCTCCATGATAACAACTAAACATGAAGTCCAACCTAAAGTGCATCACCACCAGGGGATTATTAAATCAAAATCACCATCTAACCTTAGGAAAATGGTTAAATCACCATCCAATTTATTTTGACCTGGTAAAGCTCTGGTCTCAAAACTATGTCTGATTATTATGCATGCACGTTCTCACCATGGCTGGTGTCAAAATATCTTCTGATTATAAGATATTTATTTTATGATAAAATCTGCTTTTACAATGATTTCTTTGTCGCTTAGGAAGTTATGGCTTCGGTCTGGTTGTATTGTTTGATGTTTCTTTATTTTTTTGGGATTGCTATGTACTAGTGTTTGGTAATGAAACAATAATCTATTTTGGATTTTTTTCCATCAAGGGATCTATTGAAGCAAACAAGAGTTATGCTGCAAAATTTTCTCCATTCTGGAATGAGATTATTAAGAGCTTGCGTGAGGAAGATTATATCACGAATCGGTAAGTTTAATAATTCATTTCATTAATGAGTATCGTATACATCTTTAATAATATTAAAGATTCTATAGATTCGATATAGATTTGATGTGCTGAAACTGTTGTTATGTGAGTTGATTCTAGGGAGATGGAATTACTTCTTATCCCAAGCAATAATGGAAGCTTTCCATTAGTACAATGGCCTCTTTTCCTTATGGTCAGTAAGGTATGTATTTCAACCTATAGATTGTATCTTACTCTTGTCAATTAAATATGTTCTCAACTAATGAGTACTTTGTTCTCTCATTTCTTTGGAATTGCAAGTTTGAGATGTTAGATAATTAAGAGGACACTTTCTATAGATTTTCAGTGTTCGAAATGGCATAGCTTAGCTGACTTTTTGAATTGGACAGATTTTTCTGGCAGTAGAGATGGCCGCAGAAAGCAAAGATTCACAGGTGGAACTCTGGGAAAGAATTTCCAAAGATGAGTACATGCAATATGCAGTTGTGGAATGCTTTTACGCTGTGGAAAATGTATTGAAAGCAATACTGGATGATGAGGGAAGATTATGGTATGATGCCCATGATACCTATTGAAGTCACTTGATCTTCTGCTTCATTCTTAATGCCGGATAAGCCGGCACTGTGCAAATGCTTGAGCTTAGGTGTAGACAATTAGATAGATGGACTTATGTCTGTCATGCCTTATTACTAATTAGTAATGTGATTCGAGATAAATTTGTGCAACTTTGACTGCAGGGTGGAAAGGATATTTTCTGACATAATGGAGAGTCTACACAAAGAGTCTATTCTTGTTGATTTTCAACTGACCAAGCTACCTCTTGTGCTCTCAAGAATCACTTCACTGACTGGACTTTTGGTACAATTTGATTTACCATTTTGTTTTTGATGCAAAGTATTAGAATGAATTCCATTGATTTCTCATTCTGCAAATATATCCTATAACATTTCACATAATTTGATGACAGAGATAGCAGGCTAAGGAACATCCATATATGTGTGAATGTCAGAGGTTTTAAATTACATTAATAAAGATGCAGAAATTGTATAGAACAACATGTCTGTTTGACCCTTAATGGGAAATGGAAGAATATTAGGAAAATGATGGCATATTTCCATTCTGGATTGGCCCTCGTGGACTGCTGGAACAAGTAGATGATTTGTATTTAAGAAGGACACTCTTATGATCTTATCTATACAGTGGCCAAGAGAGCGAGGCCTCATTTGTGAATATAATTAAATCCTTCTCCTCTATTTTTGGAATCATTTTTTGATTTCTGTAGATTCCCAGGAGAAGGAGATCTGATCATCCTTCTCAGCTTTACATGTGATGTTTTCCTTGAAAGGGAAGCAACTAAAGTAGTAGACAAAATGTGAAGTGATCTGAAAAGGGCCAACTTCTGAATCACACTCAAGTTTCTGGGAGTTGAAGATCGAAATAAAAACATAGATCAAGTAATGATCTGACAGATGATTGTCTGGGTTAGAAACTGGCTCTCCCCACCTGAGACACAAGCATAAATAAGAATCCACAGTTCTAGCAATCTGTTTACATGCCTTCTCAAACATCTATTATAAAAGTTACATGGAAATTATAAAGTAGTGCAGGATATTTACTGCAAAGCATTGGGCATACATTGTCTTGGCATTAAAGTCTTGGATATTTTCAATTTTGATTATCCTGACAAGCATATTTTTCTCTCAGATACATGATGAGACACCTGATTTGGCAAAGGGTGCTGTGAAAGCTGTCCAAGATCTTTATGATGTTGTAACCCATGATATTCTGTCATATAATATAAGGTACTCTATTAGCTCTTTTATATTTCAAAGAGGCTTAGGATTCAGATGTTACTGATTTGCTTCATAAATCTGTGTGTCTCTGTGCCATTGAACTATAATATTTGTGGAATGCTCAGAGAGCACTATGGCACCTGGAAAATCCTGGCAGAAGCAAGGAATGCAGGGCGTCTGTTCTCTAAGCTGGAATGGCCCAAAGATCCAGAACTGGTATTGTTGTTCTTTCATCTTCTGTTGAGATATGTTTTGCTTGAATGGACATTGGTGGCTTAGAAACTCTGTTTTTTGGAATTCTATACGAGTTCTTTTGCATTAGCCATGATAAATGGAGTCAGTTAAAATGTCACCCATGCTTCAGCTGCCTAAGTTATGTGTACAATATTAAATGTAGAGACAACAAATCAAGCGGTTTCATTTACTCGTGACTATCAAGGACTCTGCTGCCAATATTCCAAAGAATTTGGAGGCAAGACGCCGATTACAATTTTTCACGAATTCCTTGTTCATGAAAATGGCACCAGCAAAACCTGTGCGAGAAATGCTTTCATTCAGGTAAGGATATTGAGCACTATTGTATTATCAGGTACAGAATACTAAGTGGTTTTATCTCTATTTTTTGTACTACTTTTATAACCTGACAAGTGGATTATTTGCAATGCAGCGTGTTTACGCCATATTACAAGGAAACCGTTATGTATAGTATAACTGAATTAGAAAAAGAAAATGAAGATGGAATTTCTACAGTGTTCTATCTTCAAAAAATCTTTCCAGGTATTTTCTTTTTATATCTAAATTACTGAGGGTAACTATCACTTTTGCATATTATTTAGTAAATTTGTGTTGGCAATTACTTTGTTCTTGTGATAGTACTTGTTATCACTTGAAACTGTCCGGTTCCAAGTTAACTAGAAATAGTACACTATCACCACATATTTTTTCCTTGCACTTCAGGTTAGTGTTTGCTAACCACGGGGGAAATCCCTAGATGACTTTAGGAGTCAAACTATGATGCAATAAACAATTAGTGAAACTTGAATCAAACTCACAACCCGCTGCTCTAAACAAATCTGGACATAAGATGCCAAAAAAAGAAAGTAATAGATGATTTATTCAATGAAAAAATGCATGGAAAATGATGCAATCTTTATCTATGACTGAAAGGACAAAACATAACGTAACTATGTTTTGAAAAAGGCAGCAATAAAGTAACAAAACAGAATTTACAGCAAGCTATAATTACTGTTTTGAGGCTGAAAATGGCACAAAAACTGATGCAGAAAATTAATATGGAGTTGGGCATGCAACCCAATGCAACTATAATGATAAAAACACACTTTTCTAAATACAAAGATGGAAAATACTGACTATTTTTAGGAATTTAAAGGCTGTTTTTTTACTCCTTTTGAAGTATTTTTATGTTTTTTAATGAGTTTTTATGGAAACCGAGCAAAATGTAGAGTTTCTCTATTTCTATGACAAAATGTAAATTATGGTGAGCTAATGTTGTTGTAATGTGCCTAAAACATGATGAAAAATGATCTATATGCGTACTCTAATATGCCTAATGATCTATATGCATACTCTAATGAAGTTTTGAATTTTAGATGGACTAGATGGGAGAAGATTAGTGCCTACTGAGGTTTTTTGGGCATATGGGGTCAACTAAGAGTCTAGGGTAGATCAAGGGTGATATCTAGAGTTGTCCACTACAAACCGTAGAAAATCTACTTAGTACCTTACAAACTTCATGACAATTCAAGGGAATATACTCCACTAGTAATTTTCCAAGGGTTTAAATGAAGGGATTTGTCCAAGAACAATATGAAGAGAATGCACCTCCACCACCACTAAGGAAGTACAATTACACTTAATAATCATTCATAAACAAAATCCAACAAGATTTAGAGAGACCACTTACTCAAGAAATTGTTTTCATCCATAAAAACCTAGACATAAAAATCCATAAAAGTTGCAGAGTGATCCACAAAACATCATCCTCAAGAAGGTGTTCTAGTTATCCATCCATAGCAAAAGTATAGATGTCATAGACTCATAGTAGACAAGTAATGTTCTCCCAAGTAGCAATGCTTTACAAGTGAGAAGTGATTTTCTTATTTATATGAGAGATCAAGCACCCTTCTCATCTAGCAAAAAGCCCAAAAAACATAAAATAATGCCTTTTTCTCTCAAAAACCCTAGAGATAAGGCAACAAGACATAAAATATCCATGATACAACAGTGGATAGGTCACTAAGACCCCCAACAATGCTTCATCAATGAAGTAAATGTGCTCATGAGACAAGACGTCCCTCATAAATGCATGCTCCATCTCACATGTGTGGCATGTGTGACTTTAAGAAGTGGATAGACCACTCACAAATTAAGTGTAAGGGCTCCAAAAGTGAAACATTGCCTCTAAGGGTTGCAACATTTCATCACCAAGTGTCATATCATGCCTCAAAAGGTGTGACGCCCCATTAGAGGGTGTCAAATCATCATGTAAAGGTGCAACGTCCTATCATCAAGGTGTCAAATCATACCCAATGGGTGCTAGGGTGTCTCAACAAGGGAGCCATGTCATCATAAAGCTCAATGCCCTCCAAAATATGTGGAATGACCTCTCTCAAGTAGTGGGAAGGCCTCCTTCAAATGTGCTAGTAGCCCCTCAATGTCCTTCAAAGGACCAAGGCTCAATCAAGTGGGTAGCCATGTGAAATACATCATCTAAAGAGGGGCTCATTGTTGATGTTTTTGTAGCATCGAGAGGTATTCCCACATTAGCCTAGGTGTTGGGCATGTTGGAGCCATTCTTGACACTCACATTGCGATTTTTCCTTGTAAAAATCCTTTGAGTGAGGTGTAGGGTTTTGTGGGCTTTTTGATGGGCTTTGTGGGTTTGTTAGATGATTAAACAAACCTAATTTAATGTTGAGTTTGAGTGAAGGGATTCTAAGTGGTTTAGGGGCTTCTTACATACCCTTTTGAGTGATATAAAGGGAGATCAAGTGTGAAGATTGAAAGGTAAGAGTGAGTGTGATATTCATTCTTGGAGACAAGTTGTTGTGACCTCAACCAAAAATGGAGAGGGTCGAGTAGGTGACAACATAAGTAGGATCACTCAAAGAAACACAATCACAAGGTACACATAATTTTATCCTGGGAAACCCTTATGGGGGAGAAAACCCAGCAAAAGCTTCCTCAGTAATAGATTGCCAATACAATGCCAAGACTAAAGACCAAACCACCAAGTATAACCTAGGACTGAGCATGCACCTCTCTTCTCCTTATTGCAATTGCATCTTCCTTAAAAAGATTCGCACTAGAAGTGTAAGTGAGTGAGTGAATGAATGAGGCACCATCCTCACTTATTTATACTAGCTGAGGGGGGCGCTAGGGTTATGTCTCTTCACCAAGCATGGCCGAATTTTTCCAATAGTGGTTAAAACCACTTTAATAAACCCTAGGGGCCGACTTCTCAAATACCACCATATGAATATGGTTTGACCAATCCACAAGAGGGGATTTGGTCTTATACAATATAGAATTTTCCAGGTCCTATCAGCTGTCTTCTTGGTCTGTGTTTGACCAAGCTAAGACTCTAAGTTTTCTGCTGTCATATATTTTAATTTCTGCTGTTTTATAACAGCCAACATTAGTTTTAGTTCTGCTGATTTGTTATGGTTGTTGTCTCTGTTTGGGTGCTCTTGCAAGTAGTTTTATGTTAGGAAAAATACATACATGCTTACCAAATAACAACACCACACCTAAACTATCTTTTCTGCTGAAATATGGACAGATCTAAGAGCTAATAACAACCACTAAAATGCATCTGTAGACACAGGTATTTTTGGTCAACATGACCCTGGATAAAACCCCCCCGGGGAAAACCAGTTTTGAGATATAGTGTATATATGAGGTAGAGCTAATATCTTTTACAGTAAACAA
>JZKD02S1672851.1:744462-761365 GCA_000966675.3 Picea glauca | reverse complement strand
AGTAGAAGTCTCTCCAATAAATAAAGGAAGAAAGCTGCTCCAAGCTGCCATGAATGAATGCTAGCGGCCTCCTCTTCCTCTCCTCATGCAACAAACCTCAAGTCCATAGCTCAAAGGCTCCTCCTCTCATGAACAAAAGCCTCCTTGAACAATGCGCCCTCCCTTAGCTCCTTTGCCCCTCTTTAGGCAAGAATAGGGTAACCTAGATTTGGATGGATGAGATCATCCCAAATCAATGGATAAGATCACTCCACATAAATCTAATCCAAAACCCACTTTTGGGTTAAGTTCCCTAAGTCTACTCATGTCTCCTGAAAATCACCAAAAAGGTAATTTAATGTTCACTTTTGCCAAAAGTGACATAATGTACTTTATCCAAAGTCAAAGTACAAATAGACATAAAGTACTAGAACAAAGTGCTATAAACCTTCCCACATGTGCTAGGGAGGACAAAACACATGGGGAACACCTCCTCAGGTACAAAACTCAACATACAAGACCCGACATGATCAATCCACAAAAGGGGATTTGATCTATATAATAATAACTCAATTATAATTAGAGTATTCTTCGCAGTTACAATGTTTCAACACTCCCCCTTAACAAGAAGGGTATTCTACTGACATAACCCAATACAACATCATCAGGAGAGAGAGAGGGCATCAACATCATCAACATCTGGAACATTGACTGGCATATCTACAAATCATCAGAAGTTTTTCTCATCATCAATAACATCATCGTTCACAACATGGAGCTGGAGTAGCATCATCATCATTATCTTCAGCATGGGGCTGAGGTAACATCATCATCATTATCTTCAACATGGAGCTGGAGTAGCATCATCATCATCCTCATCAACATGGAGCTGAAACATCAACATCAATAGCATGAAGCTAGAACAACAATATCACCAACACGAGGCCAATTCAACATTATCAACAACACGAGGCTGATACAACATCATCAACAACACGAAGCTGATACAACAACATCATCAACACGAGGCTGAGACAACAACATCATCAGCACGAGGCTGAGACAACAACATAATCAACATGAGGTTGAGACAACAACATCATCAACATATGGCAACAAAATGAGGCAGGTGCAACAACAACATTTTGTGCTACTCTGAAAGATCGTCCTTATCGGACCTTCGAGATCTGCCCAAGAATCATTGGATTCCCTAGGATATAAAATCCTAATGGAGCTACCACGTGGTACTCTAACAGACCGTCCTTACTGGACCTTCGGGATCTGCCCAGGAATCGAAAGATTCCCTAGGATATAAAATCCTAATGGAGCTACCACTACTGACCACAACTGGCATATACATGCACAGGTACTCTGATAGACCACCCTTACCGAACCTTCGTGATTTGTCCAGGGATGATCAATCTCCTAGGATATAAAATCCTAACGGAGCTACCTGTTGTTGGTCAGGATACTATAGTATCATCAACATCACTCCCCCTTTCGAACTATTCCAAGCTTGTCTCGAAAGTATTCAAACTTTACACGAGACAGAGGCTTGGTCAACACATCTGCAACCTGCTCATCTGTGCAAACATATTGGAGCTTTACAGCTCCCCTCTGCACCATATTGCGAATGTAGTGATACCGGATTTCTATGTGCTTTGACTTATCATGGAACACTGGGTTCTCCATCATCTTTATGCAACTATGGTTATCACATAGAATCACAGTGGCTTCCATCTCCAGATTGAATAGACTTGTCAACAACTTCCGAAGTCATATGCCTTCACAATTAGTGGAACATGCTGCAATGTATTCCACTTTTGCTGTGCGGAGAGCAATACTGGATTGCTTCTTGCTTTGCCATGAGGTCATGGATGATCCCAGACTGAAATAACATCTTGAAGTGCTCTTTCTATCAGAAACATTTCCAGCCCAATCTGAATCAGTAGATCCATACGGTCTAAAGTCATGATCTCTAGTATAACATAGACCATATTCCAACGTACCCTTAAGGTATCTCATCACATGTTTTGCAGCTACAAGGTGAATACATCTGGGCTCTACCAGTTACTCACTCAAGGTGTTCACAAAAAAACATATATCTAGCCTGGTATTCGTCAGATACATAAACGATCCAATGATCTATCTATAATATATATAGAGTAGCATCAACCAATTCTGACGAAGTATCCACCAAGAGCTTCAACTTTGTTTCCATGGGTGTGTTCGTGGCTTTACATTCCAACATGTCAAATCTCTTCAGTATTTCAATTGCATACTTCCCTTGGTTAAGGAAGATCTTCTTTGGGCTCTGCCAAACTTCAAGATCTAAGAAATAATGCATGGGGCCTAGGTCTTTCATCTCAAACTCTGCAATGAGCTTCTTCTTACAATTTGTGATGAGCTTTTCTTCTCCTGTTAAGAATAAGTCATCCACATACACTAGCAGTATAACTTGGTCATCATTCATAACCTTGAAGTAAAGGTTAGAGTCAACTTTACTCTTGGTAAAGCCCAAGCTTGTCAGGAAACTGTCAATTCTGCCATACCAAGCTCTAGGAGCTTGCTTTAACCCGTACAAAGCTTTCTTCAACCTGCACACATGAGTCTTTCCATCTTCAACTTCAAACCGGATTTTTAAATCACATTGTACCAACTTGGTACACTTGCTCAGTTGCAACTTAATCTGTACAATTATGTGCTAGCTCTATGTGCTTTCTGCAAAGCACTATCTGTCTCATTACCTGTTAGTATATCTTCTACTCTCTTTGCAACTTGTTCCTTCTAGAACTGGGACTCTGCACCTGCAACTGCTATTTCTGAAGCTGAGAATGACTTGCTCTATTCTCACTGTAGCTGCTGAACTCTGAGAGTAGCTCCTCTATTCTATCATGGCAACATCTTCATCTGAGAGTGGCTCAATAACTGATATTGAAGGTAGCTTTTCCTCTTTCATGGAGGTAGCTCAATCTCAAATACAAGGACTGCTCCCCCTGAATCTCATACTGTATCAAAATCATGGTTGTTCTGGTTGTCTTTACGAATACTAGAACTATTTCTTAGATTACTGGAGCAAGTGTCTCGTCATAATCTTCTCCCTCTTGCTAGGAGAATCCTCTGGACACAAATTAGGTTTTGTACATCTCTATATTGTTATCTGCAATATGCTTGATCTGTGAGATCAAACATGAAAGTCACCACTGACTTCCCTTCTGGTCTTAAGACAAAATACAGTCCTTTTGACTGGCTTCTTCCTCTGTCATTGAAACAAGGGAATCTTCTCAGGAGTTTTCATGTCTCCTAGAAGTCTCTGAAGCTATGATCTAGTCTTCTCAACTCATGGCATCTGTCAGTCCTGGAAGATGTCTCCTTTTCCCATCTGATCTTCTCTGAGATGAGGCTCACTCTGATTCTTGGTGTTGAATACCAAGTCTTGATATGAAAAACTGAGTCAGACTTTAAACAAATTCTGCTTCTTGTCAAGGTGGCTTCATTATCCATTGACCAAGTCTACTGTTAGTTCTATTCTAATGTTCGGTCATCCTTGGAGCCTTCTTCTCCTTACAATCAATCTCCATATGGGATACTCTGTATCTTAAAAAGTTGCTTCTTCTTCATCTTCTTTGGTAAACGGTCATGTATACAGCTTGAATAGTCTGCTTCATGTCTCATCTAATATGTTGTCTCCTGCAACTGTCACTGTAGCTTCCTCAGGGTTACACTTGTGACCTGCCCGGAACATAAACAACAAGGGATAAACAATAGACAAGGATAATAATCTTTATAATAATAATAAAACAATAGCGAGAACAATTTGTCACAGTCGCTCCTTCAGAGCTATCACTTGTGACCTGCCTGAAGCAAGGGTCAAAAGTAAGAAGTACAATAATAAGAAATGAGAGAAACACTTTTCTAGTGTTGTGATCAATCATTCCTCCTGGAAACAAAACACGAATTTTCTCCTAGAGGAGATGTTAGTTATATCTAGTAATAAGCATTTATCTCAATATGCTCACATGCTACCAAGTATAAAACTTTTCAAAGATTGCTATCTCAACTATAGTGTTTGCTTGCAAATTTGAATCTTATCAACTTAATAAATCAAACCTGGAGCCTGGAGTCTCTATCCTCAAGAGTGAGTGTTGTTGCTTTTCTTCGTAGTCTCCTTCACTCAAGATGACAAGTATTCTCTTCAACCTGTCATGAGATACTATGCTTTCTGGACATAAGTCTAAGTTAGAGAATAAACTCTATAATCTCAACTTTAATCAATCTAATACCTGGACTTTAATTTTGACCAATGGTTAGTATGAAGGTCATAACTTCATCATACAACCTAGATGTTCATAATATCATAACAAATAGATGCATATCACAATAATCAAACCTGGGGTGCATTATTCCTCTAAATGTGCTGGATCTGAGATCCTTCTTGATCTGTGACAAAAGAACCCTTCTCTTGCAAATACCCTTTAAAACTAATAGTTTAAACATATGTAAGTACATACTTGTGATAGTATTGGCAGGTAGTGGCACCATCCTACAACAACGGTAATAAATACCAAACCTTTAAAACCTTCAAAGGTGCTGCAATATTAAAGTTAGTTGGAGATTTGCTAAGGTAAGGCGCACTAGGACAATAAAAGTCAGTTCCAAAACTTTCACTGCAATTGGTACTGCTGCTGGTGCTAGTACTGTAACTGGCATGAAGGAACTGGCACTACAACTGATACTGATACTGCAATTGCAACTAGTATTTCAATTGAGTTAGCACCTTAGGGTTTTATGAGGAAACCCTAATTTTTTTAAACTTCAAATTTTTGAATTCTGATCTAGGGACTAGATGCGTTGGGCTGAGGCGAGTTGGCTGTAGTTGTCTGTTTTAAAAAATTCCAAGTTTTACCCCTTGAAACTTGACCTGCGCACATCTGGACTAGTACTGGTTTTGGTTTCCTGGTTTTGTGATACTAGTCAAAACTAGGGTTTGACTTTCCCGAGGCTCTGGCCACTGAAAAGGTGTGGTGAAGCTGCCAAATGATATGCTAGGGTAGGGCACACTTTTCTAGATGGTTTTTAGTCAGAAATTCCTTTTCAATAAAAATCTCTAATTTCCTTGTACGATAACAGTGACGTTTTGGATACCCATTGAAAGGTGCTCTATTCAGTCAAGCTCTGATACCATGTTAAGTTTAGAGCTGTTATTAAGTTCTTTTCAATTTACTAGAGCATAACAACATAATTAAGATCATTGAAAGAAACACAATCACAAGGTACACAACGTTTTATCCTAGAAAACCCTCATGGGGGAGAAAACCCAGCAAAAACATCCTCAATAATAGATTGCCAATACAATGTCAATACTAAAGACCAAACCACCAGGAATAACCTAGGACTAAGCATGCACCTGTCTTCTCCTTCTTGCAATTGCAACTTCCTTCAAAAGATGCGCACTAGAAGTGTAAGTGAGTGAGTGAATGAATGAGGCACCATCCTCACTTATTTATACTAGTTGAGGGGGGTGCTAGGGTTATGTCTCTTCACCAAGCAGGGCCGACTTCTTCCAATAGTGATTAAAACCACTTTAATAAACCCTAGGGGCCGACTTCTCAAAAACCATCATATGAATATGGTTTGACCAACTCACAAGAGGGGATTTGGTCTTATACAAGACCTGGCATGATCAATCCATAAAAGGGGATTTGATCTATATAATAATAACTCAATTATAATTGGAATATTCTTCACAGTTACAATATTCTAACATTTTGGGCATGTGTTTAGGGAAGCCATAGGGT
Source organism: Picea glauca (assembly GCA_000966675.3). Taxonomy (NCBI): domain Eukaryota; kingdom Viridiplantae; phylum Streptophyta; class Pinopsida; order Pinales; family Pinaceae; genus Picea; species Picea glauca. The sequence goes on along the minus strand of JZKD02S1672851.1, from coordinate 755,588 downwards.
TTGATCTGCTGTTCAGAGGGAGTTTGCGCAACTTGCCTTAGGCTTGAGGTAGTTGGCAGCCAAAGGAGTTGAGCCACAGGGCTTAGGAAGCTCGACCTGCAAGAAAAAAGGCAGCCACAAGATTTAGGAGGCTCGACTTGCAAGGAAAAGGGAAACCAAAGGGTTTAGGGGCCCCAACCTGTAGGGAAAAGGGAAGATCCTGGGGTTGTCACAGTTAGCCTAGACACAACAGTCTTGGGGCAGTTTTTATGGTTGGGGCAGTTAGTTGAAAGGACAATCGAGAGGAGAAAAGGAGGGCCATAGCCCTGGTAACTCAGCTGCAAGGACAGAGAAGGGTTAGGGCCTATGTAGAGGCCACCACTGGTCCAGTCTTTGTTGAGGACAAAAATCGAGGAGGGTTTCAGGAATATAGTGAGGATCTTTTCAGTATATGTTTTACCTTGTTTTTGGGCATTTTCTATGTAAGTAAATTGGGCCATTTTTGCTGGCATGGGAGCCAATTGTTCTGAGATTGTATTGAATGAAGAACAAGTGATTTGGGCATTAAATTCCTGTGTACTGTGTATGATTCAAATTTCAATTGCTGGTTTTATTTTCCCCTGTGCTAAGTTGTTAGACATCTCAGTGTGTTTTTGTTCACAGTTCAGAATGTGTAATTTCTGTGTATGCTGTTGAGAACCTAGACCAGACCTGAGGTGTGATTAAAATCTAACATGGTATCAGATCTGAGGCTTTGAAAAGAGCAGTTGGGTCTCAGATTAACACAGGAGTTGTAGTAGATTTGGCAGCTGAGTATCTTAGACTTCTAGTTAAAATTCCAATAGTGAAGATGGTGTCTGGATTAGGAATTGAAGATCGGTTAGATGGGATATCCAACTACAGCTCGTGGAAGGAAAGAATCAAGTTAGTGATGTTTTAGAATGATTTGTGGGAATTTGCTGACACCCCGATCATTGAGCCAACTGATGCAGCAGAACTGGCCAAGTATAACAAGTCAGATACAAAGGCCAGCTTGATCATTCTTGATAGGGCGAAGGATCATTTGATCCCTCACCTAACTAAAGAGCACAGAGCGACACATGTGGGAGGCTTTGAAAACGTTATTTCAGAACAAGAACGAAAATTGGAAGATGGTGCTGAGAGAGAAGCTCAGGGAGATCAGGATGACTGGTTCATAAAATGTGACATCATATCTCACCAGGATTTAGCAAGTTCGTGATGAGCTTGCAGCTATAGGGGATGACGTAGTAGACATAGAGTTGGTGAGGAGAACACTTAAGGGATTCTCAAAGCAATGGAAGCCATTCATCAAAGGAGTTGTGTCACGTGAGAATCTCCCTGATTGGAATAGGTTGTGGGATGACTTCATTCAGGAAGAACTTCGAGATGAAGATATTTAGCACAAGAGTAGTGAGGATAATGCTTTTGCTAGTCAGATAAAGAAGAGCAAAGGGATGAAAGACTTGAGTAAAGTGAGATGCTATGTGTTATCACACAAACTGTAGGTTGGGAAAATCTTGACTCAATCCATGGGATGACGATATCGATGGGAGAGTTTACCCACTGTCACCTTAGATAAACCCTCCCTCGCTTCTCTGAAGGAAAAATCCGACACAAGGGGGAGTCCTGGGTGACCCTAGGGGGGAATGAGATGGAAAGTGATACTTATGAAGAGATGTCCTTATAGGTCAAGTTGCTAATGTTGATGATTACAGCTGCGTGAGACATTCTCCAGGACACAAACTTGAGAGAGAGCCCCTGAGATGGGTGTGTGGTTTCTATCTGAGACAAAACAGGAACGTAGTGATGGCCTCCTCCTTACAGAGAGTTGAGAAGAACTCCAAATGATTCTCCTGTGTAATGCAGTGAGAAAGGAGATCTGCTGAGTTGGACATGCCTGTGGCTGAGCACAAGGTGAACGTGTGAATCCCCATAGAGTTGGGTGCATCGTCATGAGACAAAGATGAAGACGATGTATTAGCCTCCTCTGAGTAGAGAGTTGAGAAGAAATCCAGATGATTCTCTTATGTAATGCAGTGAGAAAGGGGATCTGTTGAGTTGGACGTGCCTGTGGCAGAGCATAAGGTGAACGTGTGAATTCCCATAGAGCTGGGTGCATCATCATGAGACAATGATGAAGACGATGTATTAGCCTCCTCTGAGCAGAGAGTTGAGATGATGAACTCCAGATGACTCTCCTGTGTAATGCAGTGGGAAAGAAGATATGTTGAGTGGACGTGCCTGTGGACGAGCACATGTGAACATGATCCTAGTGGCTTAGCACTAGTGAGTGCGGTTCTCCTGTGAGACGTAGTGAGATAGAGATATGGACATCCCTATGGATGTGCCCCTAGTGGCTGAGCACTAGTGGGTGTATGAGATCCCTTGCTATATTGTTCAAGAGTCAGAGTTACCTGTAACCCTATTTGTAACCTAAAGGGTACAGGTCGGCCCCACCTTAATATAAAAGATAATTAATATAAATGATAATAATTAATATGGTAATTATTAATTATATTTTGAGTTATTGAGGTCGGCCCTATTGTGTGAAAAGACACATCATTTGATGCTACAAGTCTTATATAAATAAAGGTGAATCCCCATTGAGGAAACACACTTATCATTGTGTCATCTCATGATTTCAGAAGTTGTGGTCTGAAATTATGAGAAATGCAACACCCTTTTGTGTGCTAGGCTTGGTGATGGTGTGGGAGGTCTTTCTCTATAGGAATATAGCAAAGGATTGGCTGGGTTCTCTTCCCTTGTTGAGAAGGGTTTCCCAGGATACTTCTTGTGTTCTTGTGCATGGTTATTCTTCTTGTGATCTTCGTTTGCTGCAGTAGTTATGGTTCAAGTTATAGTTAAACATAAAATTTAAAGAAGATAAATGAGCCATAGCTCATTGAAAATCTTACATGGTATCAGAGCAGGCTTGAAGAAGACAATTGCACATTAAAATTGAAGGTAAAACTTACTGTAGGAGTGAAGAGAAAGAGGGCCAGACCCTTCTTAATTCCCTTTGGTAGATGATGAAGAGACCGAAACAAAAGGAGAAACCCTGCAAAGAGGTCGAAACCTCCACTTAAATTCTGTGGTGAGGTATTGAGGGTCTTGAAGAAAAACCGCAGCTTGGAGAGGCCCCTCTAGGCTGCTGTAGAAGAGTCCTAACAGCAGAACCGTAACAGTCTTAACCTCAGACCTAAACAATTGTAGAAGAGGAGGCCGAGGCTTGATTGAAGACTTAAAAGGGCTGCCGCAGGCCTGTGGGGTAATTTCTAAGCTGTCGCAACGTAGAAGAAAAGGGTCGGACCCCTTCTGAAAGTTCTGTGTTGAAGGAAGAAGGGTCAGAGCCTAGGAGAAGGGCCGAACCCCCTATCTAAAGGTTCTGTGGTGAAGGAAGAAGGGCCGGAGCCTAGGAGAAGGGTCGGACCCCTAAAGCTACCACAAAAATGCTCTAACAGCAGATCCGTAAGACTAATACCCTAACCTTCTAACACTCTAAGGCTGCTGCACTAACATGACAGGCCTAGAAGGAAAGGGCTGAACTCTTCTTGAATTTCTGTGGTAAAAATAAAAGGGTCAAACCCTAAAACAAATCCTGAAGATGACCACAGGCTTGAGAACAAGCTCAGCCACAGATCTATGCCAAGTTTAATTTCTGAAGTGATATTTCTGAAGCTGGCAAAATTTCCCTCCACAGGAAATTATAATCACCCGAAGATATTGATGAAAAGAGTGGACCATTGAAACTTACTAAAACACAAAGACCTATGGACAAATTTCTGAACTACATCTATGCTGTCCTATTGCTCCAGTCTGCCATCCTTTGATGTCATTAATTGATGCAAGTGTTTAATGATGGTGCTGGTTTATATTCCAACAAACATAGAAGGATGTTGATGATTTGTCCAAGTATATTGAAGATGTTGATTACAGACCAGATTGAACCCTTTAATACAGATCTGAAATCAAGTTGTAACAGTGTTGAGTAGCAACAAGAGCTACAAGGATAGTTACAACATGTTTGGAATGTTGTTCAAAGTCAACAATCTACATGACCTTGTAAAGGTTGATATAGACTTCGTCAGAGACTTGTGTGGTATAGATGGCTACAAGGCAAACAAGCGAGGAACATCATTGATCATCATGACATTGACAAACAAGCAGAACCTCCATTGGTGTACACTCTCAGGTATGCACTTGTATATTTACATAGTTTTCATCATTGTCATAAGGATATTTGCAGGAGAAAGGAACCCCTGGTGCAAACCATGGACCCAGAGAAGTCTCAATGCATTTAGAAGAACAACACACTGGAAGTAAAGACTCCAGGTTTGATTGTTTTATTTATCATGACTATAACCTACATTTCTAAGGTTGCTACATTACAAGTAGGTGTTGTAGTTGTGACAACAATCCTTAAAATGTTTTGATTATAGAGATGTACTCATGAACCTCCACTACGAGATATTCTTGTCTTGTTTCCTTTCATTTGTTTTTGCTTGTTCCAGGCAGGGTAACAACAAAGGAAGATGCTTATCCTTAAGACTTCAGAGGGAGTCACTTGACTCAGAAAGAGTCAAACCAATTAAGGAAGAGAAGCATTATCTTCTTCCTCTTCAATAGTTCAGAGGGAGATAAGCATTGATCCAGTTGTTCCAATTGATATTCTTGAGAACCTTGCAGTAGGCCATAAAAGGCTTGTTTGAGCTTGACAAACTCTGCAAGAAGTGGAAAGACATGCAGCTGATGGAAGCATCGAGAAATATAAAACGAGACTTGTAGTCAGAAGATTCTCACAAGCAGAGGGAGTGAACTATGATGAAGACATATTGATCCAGTAGCCCGATGCACTACCATCTGTCCTACCATCCATGAGTTGGAAACTACATCAGATAGATGGATTCTTGATGAGTTTGGGGTTTCAGCAAGAGTATTGCTGATCCAAACCTATACTATTACATTATTGGTGATGAGAGCTTGATTTTGATTACTTATTCAGAAAGCCGTGTTGTTGACTACAAACAAGCCTCAACTTCTGATTTCGAGATAAAGGCCCTAGGTATGATGCACTACTTCTTGGGACAAGAGGTATGACCAAGGACCAATGAGATTTTTCCTAAGTCAAGGATAACATACAGTGGAGATATTAAAGAAGTTTAGTATTACAAAATGCAAATCCATGTCTACACCGATGTTGATGGATTTGACGAAAAATAAATGATGATTCTTCAGACGAGATTGATCCCTAGCTGATTGGATCATTGATGTATCTGGTTAACACCAGACCTGATATATGCTATGCAACAAATGTGCTTAGTCAATCCATGAGTCAGCCGAGACAGACATGCTGGATAATAGTAAAGCATGTATTGAGATATATACGAGGCACAATTGAACATGGCCTGAGATATGCCTCCAGTGAGAACTTGAGTTTGCAGGGATAAGTCGATACAGATTGAGCAGAGAGAACGGTGAACCGGAAGAGCACATCTGATTGTTGTTTTACTGTGAAGTTTGCCATGATTTCCTGGTGCAACAGGAAACAAGGCTCTATGGCCGTGAGTACCACGCAAGCAGAGTATATAGCATTGAGTGTGCGAAGAAGTGTGGCTTCACAAGCTTCTGACATATTTACTTGATCATGAGATGAATTCTATGATATAACCGGAGCTGTGTTTGAAGCTCTTTGAGAACCCGGTGTTTCATGACAGACCGAAACACGTTGAGATAAGATATCATTTTTTTTGAGAGACATAATGCAGAGGAAAAAAACACACGTATTGTACCTTCCTACACATGAGCAGATTGCAGACATCTTCACCAAATTGGCTTGGTGAAGAATACCTTCCTAGTTGAGAGGGAGTGTTGATGACTACAACCAAGACAAAGTTCGAAGTACTTCCGTGTGAGACTTGGCCTGATGAAGTATGCCTCCCTAGCTGAGAGGGAGTGTTGATGATTATAGTTGCGTGAGACATTCTCCAGGACACAAACCTGAGAGAGAGCCCCTGAGATGGGTGTGTGGTTCCTATTTGAGACAAAACTAGAACGTAGTGATGGCCTCCTCCTTACAGAGAGTTGAGAAGAACTCCAGATGATTCTCCTGTGTAATGCGGTTAGAAAGGAGATTTGCTGAGTTGGACGTGCCTGTGGCTAAGCACAAGGTTAACGTGTGAATCCCCATAGAGCTGGGTGCATCGTCATGAGACAAAGATGAAGACGATGTATTAGCCTCCTCTAAGCAGAGAGTTGAGAAGAACTCCAGATGATTCTCCTGTGTAATGCAGTGAGAAAGGAGATTTGCTGAGTTGGACGTGCCTGTGGCAGAGAAAAAGGTGAACGTGTGAATTCCCATAGAGCTGGGTGCATCGTCATGAGACAGATGAAAACGATGTATTAGCCTCCTTTGAGCAAAGAGTTGAGATGAACTCCAGATGACTCTCCTGTGTAATGCAGTGGGAAAGAATATTTGTTTAGTGGACATGCCTGTGGATGAGCATAGGTGAACGTGATCCTAGTGGCTGAGCACTAGTGAGTGTGGTTCTTTTGTGAGACGCAGTGAGATAGAGATATGGACATCCCTATGGATGTGCCCCTAGTGGCTGAGCACTAGTGGGTGTATGAGATCCCTTGCTATATTGTTCAAGAGTCAGACTTACTTGTAACCCTATTTGTAATGTAAAGGGTACATGCCGGCCCCGCCTTAATATAAAAGATAAATAATGTAAAAGATAATTAATATAAAAGATAATAATTAATATGGTCATTGTTAATTATATTTTGAGTTATTGAGGTTGGCCCTATTGTGCCAAAAGACACATCATTTGATGTGACAAGTCTTATATAAATAAATATGAAACCCCATTGAGGAAACACACTTATCATTGTGTCATCTCATGATTTCAGAAGTTGTGGTCTGAAATTATGAGAATTGCAACACCCTTTTGTGTGCTAGGTTTGGTGATAGTGTGGGAGGTCTTTCTCTTGAGGAATATAGCAAAGGATTGGTTGGGTTTTTTTCCCTTGTTGAGAAGGGTTTCCCAGGATACTTCTTGTGTTCTTGTGCATGGTTGTTCTTCTTGTAATCTTGGTTTGCTGCAGCAGTTATGGTTCAAGTTATAGTTAAATAGAAAATTTAAAGAAGATACATGAGTCGTAGCTCATTGAAAATCTAACAACTAAGTGGAGAGTGGCTTGACAATGAGCTTTAGAGGTGGTTTATGGTTTCCAAGTGTTTGAGTACTTGCGAAAGATGGTTGTACCTGTCCAAGACACAAGAAAAGAGAAGATACAAACTAAACAATCCAATGGCCAAGCAAGTTATGCTTGCTATCCCTATTTGCAGCAGTAAAGAGAAATATATATCAGCAAGTAAAATAGCTAGTTACTGCATATTTAACCATCAAAATTGTCATATAATTATTGGACGATAAAGTACTAAAACAATAGATAAATTTCCAATACTTAAGCATGAACTTTGACAGTAAATTAGGGCTGCCAAATGAAGTTATCAGCAAAGTGTTAGGGAACCCTTATGGCTGTAGCAAACAATTGCTACAACAGCAAGTTCCAACCATAAAAATCAACAAGTAAACTTTTAAAAAGATAGCCCATAACCAATAGAACAATAATCTAGGTTTAGAAGTCAATTTCCACTGTTGAAAAGTGAGTAAATGATGAAAGAAAGTAAAGTTTGCTGCAGCCCTAATGGCTGTAGCATTAAATTTATTGCAACAATGAAATGCTTGGCTAAAAGAGGACGTCCTTAGGGCACAAGAAAGCTTATAACATGTAGAGAAGATTCCAACTTAAACAATTTCGATATCTCGTAATTCTACATATCCTAATGCAATGATTTTATTTCTCCAATGCAAGAGATTAGTGCCTTTAACTATTGGGTTATGGAGTCTTTAAAAAATGAAAGAGCTAGTTGTGCTACTTCCTTGGGGGTGTAAGCCCTTTTACTCCCCAAGGCAAGCAAGACTAGCTAAAGAAAACCCTAGAAGGGTGTGAACCGTTTTACTCCTCCTAGTATTCCTTTATGCAACAAATTATTCCAAGACAAATTTGATGGGCTTAGTGGGGTTGTATGCCCTTATACTCCCCAAAAGCTTAGCAAATTAACCTTGTGACCAAGAAAAGAAGCAATAACATGGAAGATTCCTTACCTAGTCCAAGCAATAAGAAGATAAACTCTTTTTAACCAAGAAAATCCACCATAGAAGCAAGAAATAGCCTCCAAGAAAGATAGCGCCTTACTTCTTCATCCAATAGCCAAAGCAAACCATAGCAAGAGATAGTAGGAAGAGACATAAACAAAATTGCCCAAGTAGGGCGCAAATTTCAGCCAAGAATCCTCTCTAAGATGGGAGAGTTGTTGTAAAATGATATAGAAATGATCGCTATTTATACAAATCCTCCTAAAAGTGTTTGTCCACTTAATTTTAGGGTAACCACAAAGTAAGGGGTCAACAACCCTTACTTTTCCCCTTTACATTACCAAATTCAAATTAAGCTTTAAAAAATGCACATAAGAAACCCTAATGTGACGTCATCCCTCTTCTAGGGTGATGTTTTGACACTTTTTGCAAGTTGTTGGAGTTGAGGATGGAAGTCGTTGGGCCTTCTAGGGCCTCCCTTTCATGCGCTAGGGTTTCTTCCTTCAAGCCATGCCTCCTCTCATGAAAACGTGACGTTTTGGCCTCAAGAGAAAAACGTTGGGCGGACTAAGGTTTAGGATAGATCCTCCAAGGTGTCTCTTAGGCCTCCAAAGGCTACCATCATCTACCGGTGTGTGGGCCATGGCATCCATCTTGTGGGCTTCATGCCCCAAGGAAGCCCAAGCTAGGCTTGTTCTTCCAAACCTGTCCACCAAGCAAGGTCCTACAAAGACAATGAATACACACTCCAAGGATCTCAAGTGAAATGCATCATGATAAGTAAATCAAGTCAATAAAAGAGCCATCTAAGCATGTGCATCAAAAACCACCTCATCAAACTAAACAAGTGCTCAAAGACCTTATGCAATTTGCCAAGTTTAGGTATGGGAGGGTTGACAAGGTGACTTATTGGGTGAATCGTACCTCAAGTTTATGAGTGTTTCCCAAATGGATCCCTCTCTAGGTCATGTGGAGAAGGTGACATGGATGGGGAAAAACCTCTGGGCATGGGGTTCATGACATATAAGGGATCGTAGTGTCTCATTTATGGGTGCCTTTGTAGAGGGTGTGTTGCACCTTCGTTTTCAATGCATCCTTTTTCCAAGCCCACTTATTGCCATTAATTAATTAAGGTCCAAGCACTGGGTACTCCCTAGTGTTAATCGATTAGCTTGGGGGGCAACACCAAAGTGTCACTTGAAGGGAGAAGTACACATGGTGCCATGGGGGTATAGTCTAGCTTGTAATGCACCTTGTGTAGATCCCTCAACAAGTGGGACATTTATATTATGTGTTTGCTTTTGTAGGTCTTTGATTTTTAGGAGAAACATTTCATTGTTCTCAAGACCTCTTCGGGAGAGCATCTGGAAGGTTCATAACATGGCTTTTATCTTTTGCTAGCTACATTCCCTCTGGGCCTTCAACCCCTTCTTCCCATGAAATGAGGGACAATCCTTTCTTGGGTCAGTACACCCGAAAAACCCAAAAGATAAGGAGATGAGGGGATGAAGTGTGGAAAGTGACAAGTATGGTCGGGAATGGTACGCTGACCTGTCAAGGGAACCTTCCAATAGCAAACCTATCCCTAAGAGTGACCACTTACTAGGGCGCATTGTCAACCACCAAGTGAAACAAAGCAAGGGGCATAATTTCCCAGCATACGTTACATAATCAAAAGCAATTTAAAATGCAAGAAACTCAAATGCCTCAAATATTGAAATTACACTCACCATAATACCTGACTTGTACCTCATGGAGTAAGACTTAATATCCTCTGGAAGCCAACTGGTGTGGTGGATAGCCTCATGATGAACCTGGAACTATGGTGGTTAAGCGGGTCTCTGTCTGTGCAAGTGGACACTGCTGGTGAAGCCGTCTCTCGATACTCCATTTCTGCAACCTGAGGGCCTTGAGACACCATCTCCTTAGTCATCCCAAGGAATCAGGGATGACACTATGCATGCAACGGATTCGGTCATTATGTCAGCCAGTGTTCGAATAAGAAGAAGGGATGGAAAGGGAAGCAAACTGAGATGGCTGCTCTAGCCATGTCCGGGGAGGAAGAGTTGGCTAAGAAGTTCGAGGATGAATTTCTTCTTGTCTCCCTCCTTTCAGAGATCACCATTCATGAGGGTGCTTGGTGCTTAGACAATGGGGCTACCATGCATATGACAGGGACACAAGAAGTGTTCGAGAGCTCGAGTAAATGGGATTCTGATCTGCATGTGAGGATTGGTGATCACAGTTAGCATGCGATGAAAGGAGTCGAGACTGTACCATTCAGGATGGAGTCAGGTGGGGTGTTACCAGTTCAAAATGTTCTTTGGGTACCGAAACTTAGGTGCAACATGCTCTCAGTCTCATTAAATGAGCAACCTGTTAAGGCTTAAGCTATTATTAGAGTTCTTTGCATTTCACTAGATAACAATAGCATAAGATAGGATCACTGAGAAATACACAATCACAAGAGACACATCATTTATCTTGGAAAACCCTCATGGGGGAGAAAACCTAGCAAAACTTCCTTATTATAGATAGCCAATACAATGCCAAGAGATAACTCAAACAAATACAGAAAGTCCTCTCCCAAGATTGCGCCTCTCTGTCTCTCTCTCCTCCAATTGCAGCTCCGAAACTTGCTTCTCAATGAACAAGTGAGTGTGTGTCTAAGTGAGGCGCTAGCCTCCTTATTTATACAACTCTGGCACGTGTGGACGGAGGTGTCTCTTCACTGGCAGGGCCGACTTCTTCTTTTGGGTGGTTATAACCACCTTTCATATATACTGGGACCTCTTTAATATATTCTGGGGCCGACTTCCTATTTTGGCTATTACAATTATGTTTTGACTAATCCCCAAAAGGGGATTTGGTCTTTTACAATAGCCGACATGATCAATCCGCAATAGGGGATTGATCTAATGAATAATACAACAATAATAATTAGAATACACTTTGCAGTTACAT
>JZKD02S1672851.1:722367-737831 GCA_000966675.3 Picea glauca | reverse complement strand
TTCTTTGGAAATCTCTGCGCGTTCTTCATGACTTAGCACCATTCTCTCAACACATGTGAGGAATCCTTCCATAACCTCAACATCAAATCTAAAACCACATGAGTAAGAGAATGCGTGATTGAGGTAAATCCCTGCAGCATGAATCGGGCGATGAAGTGTATTGTTCCATCTCTGATCAATCACTCCCCATATCTGTAGTTGTCTCTGATATCCATCATCTCCCTTGTCATCATAGTAGGCACAGATGGCTTCTTTGGCCCTATCCATGGCCTCATACAAGTAGCCCATTGTGGGCTTGTCTCCATCAACCAACCGAAGAACCTTTACCAAAGGTTAACTAATGGCAACCACCTCCTCCACTCCCACCCAGAAGCTCTCCTGGTATGACACAAGCCTACATATGGCCTCCCCCTCCGGTTTACGGCTAAATGATAAATCATCCCACTCATTTGAAACAAACATTGTCTTCAGGTCCCGCATACAAACCAAGATGGATCGAAGAGATATGAAGCTAGCGGCAAAGCGTGTGATTACAGGACGCACCAACTCCCTGTTATTTGTGAATCTTCTCATCAGGCTAAGCACAAATGCATGATTATATATGAATTTTGTGATGCTCTTAGCCGATTCAACAATGTCCCTTATATAAGGATTTTTTCCCATATCCTCTAAAATCAAATCTATACAATGTGCAGCACAAGGAGTCCAAAACAATGTAGGATACCTCTGCATAAGCATCCTACCTGCAACAACATAGTTAGCAGCGTTGTCCGTTATGACTTGGACAACATGTTGTGGACCCATCTCTCGAATGAACTCATCCAATAAGTCACATAACAATGTTGCATCTTTAACATGTGCAGATGCATCAACAGATTTAAGAAACATTGACCCCTTGGGACAATTAACCAAGAAGTTAAGAAGTGTCCTACCCTTCTGATCTCTAACCATCTGACATCACAGTGCATCTAGTGATTTCCCATGATGTCTTAAGCTCCTCCAATCTGCTAGCACAATCAATCTTTTCATTTTGAACGATAGGCCCTCTCAACTCCTCATAGGTAGGGGCCTTGTACCCCAGGCCAACAACAACAACTGCAACAAACATTGGTTGATAGAATGGGTTGTTCTTGGCAATGTTAAAAGGAATGTCACTCCATAAGAAACACTTACCCACCAACTTATCAGCCTCTTCCTTCTCCTTTTGTTTCACCATTGACCTGATAGAAGGTTGTGCACCAGGTGTGGTTCTAGAAACAAAATATGATGAGGTAGAAGGTGGAATTGAAGCAGTCGAACTTCCCTCCTTAGATATTCCACGGTTCGCAAATTGAGCTTTCTTGGCTTTGTTGTAATCTCTGGTTAAACCGAACTCCTCAAGCGCTTTATTGGCAATATGCATGATTTTTGCAGTTGAATTTGGGCAAATATCCACTTCATGTCCCGGGATTCTTGCAAGGTGGTATTTCAGCCGGGTAATCCCCCCCATCATTCTCACCTTACACAACTTGCAATACAAAGTTTGTCTATTAAAACCCCCCTCGGGATCACCATATTCCCACATATGATCCAATTTTCTCAGCATTTTCAATCTTCAAGTGATCAAACCTCGGGCACAAAAATAGTGGAAAAAAATTAAAATCACCATTTAACTTTTAAAGAATCAAGATTCAAGATACTACAATCTACAAGTAAACTGTAATAGTAAATTACTAAATACAAATGTTCAAAATGGGGGAAAAGTTGAAAACTGATAAATGAAAAAAATTAAAAAAAACCTATCATAAATTTGCAAAAATATAAAAAAAAACTGTTGGAAATCAATCCACACTCCAAACTATTTTTATGGCAGCTAAAAACAACAGTCCCTAACTACCAAGATGAAGGATACATAGCAAAAGAGAAAAAAAAAACAAAATAAATGGTACAAACTGTTGCTCATACCTGCAAATGCGCCCTTGCTTGAGAGAAATCAATCCCAACTTCACAATAAACAGGTTATAGTGCTCAAAATCTCGCTCCTCCTCGTCTTTGGATGAAGGCAAACTCACCTCTTTCTCCTTTGCTCTCCAAACCCCACACTTCACTTGCAAAATGACAAAAAAGAGTCAATATCGAGCTTTATTTCTGGCCCTGTCCGCCTGCCCGAGATATTTTGGATCGTTGCATGATATTATCGTAAATATCGCGCTATTTTCAAAGGGAGTAAATATCGTGCTATTTTCGCTGTTGACCGTTTTGCCGATAATATCGCCAATATCGCGATGTTGGTAACAGAGGGAAAAAGGGCAGATCCTGGGGCTGTTACATCCAGCCTAGACACAACAGTCTTGGTACAACTTTTATGGATGAGATAGTAAGCTGAAAGGACCGTCAAGAGGAGAAAGGAGGGCCATAGCCTTGGTAACTCAGCTCCAGGGACATAGAAGGGTTAGGGCCTGTTGAGAGGCCACCACCAGTCTAGTCTTTGCTGAGCATGGAAACTGAGGAGGGTTTAAGGAATACAGTAAGGATCTTTTCAGTATATGTTTTCCCTTGTTTTTGGGCAATTTCTGAAGAATTTTAAGGTTCTTAAGAGTTGCCCAACAGGTCTGTCGTTGACCTTATTGGGCACAGTTTTCAAGGTATTTCAGGACTGTTTTCTTGCTGTTTTAGGACAGCCACCAGTTTTGATTTTTCTGCCCACTGAATCTGCCCTTAAGCTTTGATTTAATGCTCTTTTAATGCCTCTTGTTGTAGGGTTTAATTATCATAGTTTTGCTGTCCAATGTTAGCTCTTTCAACATGCATTAAAACATAAAATACTCCTCTAGATATTTTCCACTAAATGCTGATAAGGAAATAAGCAAACCACAAGATTTTTACACATTTATTTTTGGTCAACATGACCCTGGAAAAACCCGCATGGAGAAAACCAGTAGAAGAGAAATTTTATTATGGAGATCTCAAGCAAATATAGCAACAAGGAAATAACACAAAGGAACCTGATACAATAGCCAACTCCACTTGAGCTTGGCTTTGGAGTTCCCTTGGGATTTGTGCCCCTTTTGAAGTTTGCGCCGACTTTCCTGCTTGGTTGCTAGCCTTGGAGAATGCGTCTCTTCCTTAAGGTCGTGCACCCCTCTCAAGACTTGTGCACCCCTTCACAAGGATGTGCGCCCTCCTCTCAAGATGTGCCCAACCTCAATCTCATGTGCCCCTTCTCACAAAGTGCGCCCTCAAGTTTGCTTGTGCCCCTCCTTCTCAAAGGTGTGCCCTCTTTCTCCATAATCTCTTCTGTTCTCCTCTTTGCCTTCACTCAACTCTCTCAAGTGAACAATGAAACCCTTTTCCCTCTCTTCCTCTCCTTTAGCCTCATCCTTAGGCTAACCTAGGAAACCAATGGCCAAGATTAGATCTAGGCCAACAAAGATCAAGGGTCGAGATTAAATCTCCCCTTTATCTTAAGTTCCTAAGTTACTTTATGTTAATAAAGTCACTTTGTAACTTAAGTGCTAATAAAGTCACTTTGACTTTATAACATAAAGTAAACTGGTGAGGGTCAAATATTTCCCCCCCTTTGAGTTCGACACTCATTAACTCAAGGGGACCACTTTTCAAGGTACCCAAATCTCAACAATTTCTGTGTAAGGAAATAGAGCCATTTTCCCCGGTACGAGAGCTCATTGTTCTGAGATTGTATTGAATGAAGAACATGTGATTTGGGCATTAGATTCCCGTGTACTCTGTATGATTCAATAGCTGGTTTTATTTTCTGCTGTGCTAAGTTGTAAGATATCTTAGTGTGTTTATGTTCACAGTTCAGAATATGTGATTTTTGTGTATGCTGTTGAGAACATAGACCCGACCTGAAGTGGGATCAAATCTAACACTCATGTGGTCCAATGTATCCATCAAACCCGAAGGCATGCACACAAGTAAAATGCAACATATAAAGTGGGTCGTGTCAATGTAAAAGCCACTAGATAGATCACATTAAGCATGTTTTTCAAAATTCACACTAGCTCATAAGCTTATACAATTTGCTAAGTTTAGGTATGGGAGGATCATTATTAACCCCTATTAGGTGTGTTGGTACCAAGGAGAGGGAGTATTTCGCAAGAAACCCATCAAGGAGTATGTGTAATGGCATATGGTATGGTTTTGGGGTTTACTTCATGGGTGGGGGCATAGTCATGAAAGGTTATGTATGATAGTCATCCTCATGGGTGCTGTTATCACAGGATTTGTACTTATGCAAAACCCAACACAAGTATCCAAATCTTGAATAATAATGGAAGATCCTACCACTGTCACCTTAGTAAGAACTTCCCTCGTTTTAGTGATGGAAGAGGTCTACCACAAGGGAGGCTTCCCTGGTGAGCTCAAGGGATCAAAGTAGCAAGTATAGTAGCCAAGCCTACTGTCCCCTCTCTTGATCACCTAAAGAAAGATCTAGGTCAAGCTAAGAAAAGAGGTATGAAGTTGTTTGAGTACCTTCCCGGAACAAGAACAATTTACAACAAATATATGATTATTTCGAAGTCCAAACATGCAATTAATACCTCTTAAAGTCTCTAGACAATGTAAGTTGCAATGGCTGTTGTAAATTTGCAGCAGTAAAGAATGATATGACAGCAGCAAATAATTTACAACAACAGGAACAATTAATGCTCAGAAATGCAACAATTGACCATTAAAAGTCAACACTCATCCACTAGAACAATATACAATTGTAAGATGCAATTTCTGAATGAGTTAAACCACCTTTAGAAGAGTGTATGCCGCAAATAAGAGTGTTATCAGATGTCTGTAGCAAACTTTTGTAACAACAGCAAATTATCCAATGAATTTGCCAATGTTAGTGTTAGTTAGGTTAGTAGAATGCTTAAGAGAGTTGAAAGAAAGAGTTCGTTGATCAATTCAACATGAGAATGCTTTGAGACTAGTGCCTTTCAAGGGTTATGGAGTCTTATGACAACAAATGCAACTAGGCTTGAATTATGGCCTACTTGAAACCAAGAGGTAGGATTCAAACTCTAAGGTGCTAGCACATTCGGGCCTTAGGGTTTGAATCTTGAGGAGAAGGATTTCTAGGGTGCAAGCACATTTGGGCCCTAGAAACCGTTTCTCCCTTCTTGTAGCTTCAACTAGGTCAAAATCAAAGGTCTAGGGCCAAAATCCTAAAGTGCTATCAATTTAGGGCTTTAGGAGTCTAAACCTAGCAAGGATTTTTTCAGAAATTTTGGACAAAATTACCTTATGAGAAGAAGAAGCACTTATGTTCCTCTCTTAAGGTTTTGAAAAGCAAGACGTCTAGCATGAAATAACAAATTTACCATGAAATATGATAGCATAAGAATAAAATTGCAGAAAATTCACTTACTTCACCAAGACACCATGAGATAAAACCCTAATTGCAGAAAATTCCATCCAAAATCAGCAAAGAGCATCCACAATTGACTTTCCAAGCATGGTGCATGAGTTCAAGAGAGCTAGTAACCCTTGGAGGGAGAAAATTTCAGAAGTATCTCTCACAAAGGTGAGAAGTGATGATGATAAAATCAAATGTGAAGGTGGCCTTTTTATATGAGGCCACCCTAATACAATTTGGCGACATAATTTGTCTCTTGAATTTTTGAATACTAGACCAGGATCTCAAGAAGATTTAACCAAGCACAAGTTACAAAAAAAATGGGTCTGCTCGTTTCTCCATAGACAATGCTACACCATTGTCACCCAACCATAGGCATCCTCAAGTGCCACCCCCGAGTAGAGCGTAGTAGTTATCTTGGGAAACCCTTCTACACAAGGGAAGAAAACCCATCACCTTTTCTTATAGAGAAGATCAATGCCAATACAATATAACTATGAACTAGCTATATCTAGTAAAGTAAACTAACAAGAAAGAATCCCTGATAACGAGTTCTTATCTTTTCTGCTCAGATATGCACTCTAGAACTATCAAGGAGATGGCTCTACTGCTGTCCAAATGATGGCTCAGATCACTGTCTCAAACTGTCATAAATCAGCCTTTTATATCTGTCACTTTGCTGCCTCATGACTGCTGTTATAGGTGTGCCTAATCTGCTGTTCAAGCACATAAATATATGCTGCTAAATACTGTCTACATGTGTGACCAAGTTGCTGTTCAAGCACAGAGATATATGTTCAGATATGCCTCAAACTTAGCCTCAGACTAGGCCTCTTTGCTGCCTCAGATTTGGCCTCTTCGCTGCCTTAGATTAGGCCACCTGCGGCTGCTACAGAGATATATCAGACCCGAATTGGTCGTGTCAAAATGAGAAGGATAGGCTTATATTTATACTGATCTGACCAGTGAACTTTTCCAGTGGGGCCGACTTGCCCTTTTTGAAAAAATATAATTTCCCCATGTGCCGAATTTTCTTTTGGAGCATTAGAATTCTACTTTATTATTTTCTATGGAGCCGACTTCTCCACTGGGATCTTTCTTGACTTCTTTGGCATCTTCATCTATAAGAAAAGGTTATCCAGGAGGTGAATATCTCCTGCAGCTACCAGAAACATCAACATTGTCAACAACATAAATTAAGTGGGGACGACCCCTTAAGTTGCCTCTAACAATATGCCAAATATGCCAAAATTCAAAAATGCATTATAAAACCCTAGAAAAGGTGACGCCATGTGCTAGAAGAGTGACTCATGCTAGGAGAGGATGATGCCATGCTTCCAAAGGCAAACGTTGGGCCTCCAAAGGCCAAGTGGCATCCTTTGAGCGTGAAAGAGTGTGAAGTGAGGTGTCTCATCACCCAAAGCCATGTCAATCATTTTCGACACCCATCCATCCATCAAAACCCTAGCCAAAAGATGACGTGGAGGGCCTCCAAAGGAAACGTCCAAGGCTGAGAGGGTTGCAACCATGTCTCCAAGTGATGTCCAAACACTTGCTATTGCAACATCCTCCATCCTCTGTGCACAAAATCCCTAGGGTACTCTGCCTAGCCTATGGGGCTTCCAACCCCTATTTGTGGCATAATGACCAGAACAACTCAAACCAAGCCTATTTTTAGATCGTCCAAGGTCTTGAGAATGTGAGAGCCACTGTCTGAGGGTGGTGAGTCATTGGATGACCCATTGCTCTCCATCACACGTGCCAAAGTCCTGCAATTTGGCACAACGTCCTGGGTACAAGCCTAGGACGTCCTTCAAGAACCATGTCAGGGGCGCATCCAAAACAAGTCAAAGTGTAAGATATGATTAGCCAAAGTTCATAAGAAACATTAGTCCTTAAAGCATACAAAGTAAGCTGCAACTTATGATATAAGCCATGTGAGATAAATCACCTTAGTATCCCCTTAAGCATCACAGCAACCCAGGACCCCATGTGAGTTACCAAGTTTGAGTATGGGAGGGTCTTCATCGAACCCTATTAGGTGTGCCACCTAGATAGGAAATAAAATAACCCAGATAGAGGGATATGTCTCGAGAGTGACAAGGGAAAGTTAAAACCCACTAAGAGTAAGTGTGAAAGTGATATGGTTCAGGGGTTACTTCATGGCTTATGGTGTTATGAATCCATCTCTATGAGCACCTTTGTGGAGGGTGTGCTTGCTCTCGAGTTACCCAATATTTGTGCGCCACCTTTTTCCAAACCCTTTTAATAGTCATCTTTCCAATTCCTGCTTTTTATATTATATTTGCTAGTCCCCTTTAAAAGGTTTCAAGCTTTAGCATCACTTTTTGGGACTAGGGCGAGCACTGAATGAGTAGAGCTCAAGTTGGACCAGCATTTGGTGGTCTTGCTTTGCTATGTTCACTTCCATTTCTAGCATCATTTTATTATTCTTTTATAGCAGCTGCGAAACAACCTCTGGGCCTTCAGCCCCTCTTCTCATGAGAGAATGGACGATAGCCGAAGTTTAGTATAATATGAGAGGATTCAGGGTGGAAAGTGTCAAGTATGATCAGGAGCGGAACACTACCCTTGGGAAGCCCCCCAGTATTACCCCTTTTCCTTGGGCGGTGACAACATGGGACTAGGGAACAAAAGCTAACCACCAAGGTGAAACAAGGCAATTGACACAATTTCCCAAACCAGTGATTCATTATCCAACTTTAACCAAAGATCCTCATCCACATGCCTGACAAACTAAGTACAACACTTTGCATGAAAGAAGGACTAACATATCTCATGGTGACAATAACTTACCATCTTCCATACTCCGAGTTGCTTGAATGTAATGAGCCTTGGTTGATCCAGCTGGGAGGAAAATGAGGGGGGCTGCTGGGCTGCGATCTGTGGACATACTGATCATCATCATCATGGTGTCGATCATATTTTCCATTGCAGGCCTTGAGACATGATCTCCTCTAGTTACCCCTAGGAATGGGGGTAACAAGCGCCTTTGTATGAGGGAGTGCTTAGGCAGTTTCCCTTTCCTCGGCACCGTGTCTTTCCAGACCCCTATTTGCCTTTTTCTTTATTCATTCAACCTTTTTTTTGGCTATTGATTTTCATTTGCTAAGTCCTTTTTGTTAGGTGTGCATTCATTACATAGGACCTGGGGTGATGGCCTCTTAGCAAGGGGGTAGAGCTCACGCTTCTTTATTCTTTCCTGGTTCTTGACTTTGCTTTTCTTTCTTCCTTGTTTTTCTTTGCATTTTGAGTTTTTCATTTGCTCCTTCTATAGTATTTTTTTTTATATCAAGCTGCATCAACCTCGAACATTCTAGCTCCTTCATCTCATGGGATTATGAGGCATGAACCTTTATGGGTGACATATGACATCCAACCCTAAAAAAGGGATAATGGAGATGGAAAGGATGGAGCATGTTATGTCAAAAACAAGGTACTTCATGTGTGACATGCACCATATCATTTGATGTGAGTGAGCTGAGCATAAAGTGGAAGGCATTTGTGGGCAACTGTCTGTGGAGAATCCTAAATTTTATGACGGGAGAAAAAATCTCCTCTAGTTATCCCCAGATGTGAGGGGGTAACAGAACCTATGAATGGAAGAGTTGGCCTTGAACTTTTTTTGGTACACCCATTTACAGACAATGGGTGTCGTGCTAGCAGGTAATTTAACCAAGCCCCATGTCTGATTTTTGGTGAGAGACTCCATCTCTTCACTCATTGCATTATCCCAGTTACGGAGGTGGGTCCTTTCTTAGTCAATACATCAGTCATTAAGGAAAAATTTACCATGTACTTTGCAGCTCTGTTTTTTCCATCTGATTCTATCTTAGAATCTTTGATACCTTATGTTATTTTAATTAACCAAGTTGGCATTTTTAATTATATTTTACATGTATCTTTAACATAAAAGAAACTTTTAAGACAAAAGAAAAAACTTTCTTCTAAGAACTAAAAGGTAAAAGAGCATGCCTCGTTTTTTTCAAAATCTATTTCCATCCTTTCTAGCAAAGAACCCTCTCGAACTTTTTGACTCTTCCTTGGTGGTGTCTTGCTGAAGCATATAGTCCGAAGAAGGGTTGCAATGATTTCTAGAAGGTTCCAGTCTCTTCTCGAGGCGTGTAACCCAGGCAAGGTCTGCAACTAGGGTAACTTGCCTCCCTTTGTTAGGATTCGGCAGCTTCTTACATGTATAGCCCAGCTAGGCTCTCACACCTTTTTATCTACTTCAACCTGTGTCTTTGAAGTGTACATGTCACTCTTGCTTGCACCTGCTTTGATACCATAAAATAATTCAAAAGTCTTTTCAACAATCAGTTATGAGAGGGTTGGATTAGACAAGCAGAAAGTCTAATCCTGCTATTTCATTCAAATGATCAATGTCAAGTACATATAGAATTGATTGGAGTAACAACTCTGTACAGTTCCGGTAACAACCAGAGACAACCACCTAGAGTCTCTTCTACAATCAGCTACGAGAGAGTTGGATCGCACAAGCAGAAAGTCTGGTCACACTATTTTAAAATCTGGTCTTACTATTCTATTCAAATGAGAGATCTCAAGTACATATAGGATGGATTGGAGTAATAACTCCCTACAAATCTGGCAACAACCAGAGACAGATAGCTACAGTTTAGCAACTGAAATGTAACAACCTTAGACAATACCTTATAAATCAGGTAAGCTAGAAACCAACTAGAGACAGCGATCTAGGAATTTGCTAACAGAATTAAACAAT
Organism: Picea glauca; assembly: GCA_000966675.3. Taxonomy (NCBI): domain Eukaryota; kingdom Viridiplantae; phylum Streptophyta; class Pinopsida; order Pinales; family Pinaceae; genus Picea; species Picea glauca. Next base: position 727,716 of record JZKD02S1672851.1, on the reverse strand, counting down.
CACTGAAATGGGTATTAATTCTAATAAGTATTTTTTAAATCGGTGCCTTGAGTGCAATGGGCTTGGAGTGAAAAAAGTAAAAGAGAAAGTTGACTGGGCAGGTGAAATAACCAAGGCCAATCAATTCAAAATACTATCAAAGAACTTACAAAATGTGAACACATTTGTAATTGGCCACCAAGAAAGTGATCATCGTTGTTACCAAAGCTGTGCATGCAAGGTCCAGTACATCAGATTGTTCAATGTGGGTTTATCCAAAGTTACAGGTTCAGACTTTAGAGTAATTACAGTGAAACAGAATAGATCAATGACAAGATTTGTGTGCACAATAATAAATAGAAAAACAATAGCAACCGTATTCTCGAGAGGATGAAGAATTGCTTTATGGCCTTATACAACATAATGGCCTAGTTCAACATGTTAATTTTTAATTTTTTAATATGACCAACAGATGTGGAATTATGAAGCACATACACAATAATGCCCGGTGAATATAATTCTGTTTCAATTGGCAGGCCTTTTATACACATTATATTCCCATGTACACAATAGTTGGGGAAGCAGCTGTCAACCAATTATTAGGAATTCCTACTGACGACTTTGTAAACCTCATGACATATGTGATGATCCATAATGTAATTAAATGTTGAATACAGAATTAGTCTGTTGACCATATGCATAAATCAATAAAAACCAAAATAGCTACAAACAAAGCAGTGACAAAATTAGGATTAACTGCATATTCGAAGCATAATGGTAACATAGGAAAAGGGAAGGCCTATAGTTAGTTTGAGGCTTTATATTTGGTTGTATTCCTATGGGAAAAGTGAGTCTTTGTGCACGCCTTTTTCCAATTTTCTATTCCATTGGCAGTATAACAATACAGTATTAGAGCCGTGTTACAAATATATGGTGGTCTGACTGAAATGTTGGTGCTGTCAGTGGTAATTTGGAATATGTTTTCTTTGTTTAGATTCTCTCCACATGTGTATTTATCAGTTTTGCTCAAGTATTTAAGAATGTTTTGTATCAGAAATTTTGTTTATGGCCATTAGAGCCTGGAGTGGAGCTTTTTAATTTGTTCATGTATTGTGAGGGTTTAAGAAAAAACGTCATATTGGTGGAGAACATTTCTCGCAAGGGGTTTAATGAGTATTCCCTCTTCTTCGGCAGTGCATGCTGGCAAGCATTTGTTGAAATGGACCGCATGCTGGTGGTTTTGGTAATGGGAGCCACTGTTTTCTAGGTTCTTGCATTTAAGGCGGATTTCTTCCCACTAATACATTGCTATCACCTTTTTGCATTCTCTCTGCCTCACTTGTTTAGACATGTCCAATTTGCTGTTCTGTGAAGTTGCTGTTTGACGTGGAGCTTGTACGGATTTAGCTCAAGAGAGAGTTGTATATTCTACAGACCTATGGAATGGAATTATATTTTCATTTTAATTTAATTGATCATTTCTTGGTTTCATATTAGCAAGTTGATGATTATCTTGAATTTCTTCTGCTCTCTCAGTTTTGATGTTCATTATTCAGTTCTCTGAGTGGAGCAAGGGAGTATAGTGACACTAATAGTTTAGAGAGTGTAATACATAATTACTTGCTTCTATCGTTTTCTTATGTCCTCAATGCTATGGTTATTAGATGAGTGGAAAAATTTTCTGGACCGTATTGGACGAGATGAACTTACACTTGTGTCAGAGCTTAAGGAAAATCCAAACGACCTTTTGGAATTGCGTTTATGGGCTTCTTATAGAGGACAGACATTAGCTAGAACTGGTAAATTTTATCACGTGTCAAGTCTTGCCAATGATGAATCCATATATGTCTTTTTTTCTCGCAAGTAAGTTGCTTTTAGAAGTGTTTCCTTTTTGTAAAAGGTTTTTTTTCCTGATATTATCCGAGGTACAGTTCGGGGCATGATGTACTATCGAAGGGCACTTGTGCTAGAAAGCTATATGGAAAGGCCAGTCTATGATGGTAATGAATGTTTTCTAAGTTTTTTATATTTTCATTTGTTTTTCAATCAGCAAATATTTAATGCTATGTTATGTTGTTTTGTCCATAATATGAACTATGCAGACCTTGAGAATGTGCTTCCTGATTCCAATATAACTACTACGCATGGGTACGAGTTATCACGGGAAGCACGTGCACAAGCAGATTTGAAGTTCACATATGTTGTGACCTGTCAAATCTATGGAAAACAGAAGCAAGACCGAAACCCAGAGGCCACTGATATTGCATTTCTAATGCAGAGGTATAGCATAAAAACATAGCAAGATTACTGTAGCAGATACATTTCTTACCAAATCTTTGTGCTTGCTTATGAAATAGAACAAATCTTGAGCTATGTGAGATTCATTATGATGAGTCAGCAAATGATTTTTTTTTCTGTTGTATTAGGAATGAGGCACTTAGAGTCGCTTTCATTGATATCGTTGAGAAGCTTAAGGATGGAAAAGTCTACAAAGAGTTCTATTCAAAGCTTGTAAAAGCTGATGTGCATGGAAAAGACAAGGTAAGTGACACGTGCCACTAAATGATCTTATAATTGCTAAATTTCCTTGAACCCCAGTCACGGCAATTAATTCCTAGTAAATCCTTGCTGAAATAAAATGCAGATCAAAGCACAGTGAGATTCTTAACTCGAAAATTGCTGTGGAATGAAACAGGAAACCAAACACATGTACATAGATATTTTTGGGTAAATACCCCTGGAAAAACTCTCAAGGGAAAACCAGCAACAAGATGATTTTATTATAGAAAATCAGGCCTACCTTACCGGGATAGTGGCCCACTAAGAAAATAAAAACAGCAGCAAAACCTGGGCTGATTTCACCTAACGAAACCCTCTGCCCCTTTTCTGTCCCTGCCTGCTTCCCAGCTGGCTGTACGTCGGCCTGTACGGCCCTTGCCCCGGGCAGTATGGCCTGCCACAGGTTGTACGGATTGTACGACTGCTGCCCGCGGACTGTACGACCCCTGTGGCTGCTAGCTGCTGGATGTACGGCCTTGGCCGTGGCTGTACAGCTTCCCTGATAGCTTCTGCGGTCTGTACAGTTTCTCTAGAAACTCTTCCAACCTCTGCCTTGCTTGGTACGGCCTGCTGGAAATTTCCTGGCTGCCGAAATTTTCTCTCTCACTGAACCTACAGAGTGAAAGTCCTTCACCACTGACTCCTTGCACAATGTGTGTCTCCTCCTTCCAATTGGCTGCCTTTTATAATCTTGAGATGAGCCCTAACTCTAATCATCCAAAGTGATGAATGGTTGAGATTAAATCTCCCTCACTTGAGATCAATGGCCGAAAATGCAAAAATGGCCAATCTTTGGCTTCACTCCAAAGAACGCCTCTTCTGGACTCTTGTCCTCCAAGACCTTATGAGGACACCTGTTTTGCACATATATTTCCATATTGCATGCCTCTGCCCAAAGGAACATGGGCAGATCCTGGTCATGAATCATTGCCTTGGCAGTACAACGATGGACTGATTCTTGCTTTTTGCAACGCCGTTCTACTATGGGTTGTAAGGTACTGTCAGTTCCCTCTTTATTCCTGCTTCCCTACAGAAATTGTTCAATTCTTTTGAGGTGTACTAACCCCCATTATCTGACCTCGGGACTCTGATCTTCTTGCTTATTTGATTCTCTACGATAGCCTTAAACTCCTGAAACCGATTAAAGACCTCACTCTTGGTCTTCGCGAAGAAAATCCACATCCTCCTAGAGAAATCATCAATGAAGGTCACAAAGTAACTGGACTCGCTCATTGACTCTACTGACATTGGACCACATACGTTTGTATGTACAAGATCCAAGATCCCCTTAGACCTGCTCTCACTGCTTGGAAAAGCAGCCTTGGCATTCTTGCCAAGAGAACACTTCTTGCATACTCCCTGTCATTCCACACTGAACTCCGGAAGATCAGTGACAATCTTCCTTAGTGCAAGTAACACTCTGTGATGCAAGTGACCCATTCTCCTGTGCCAAAGCTCGCATAGGTCATCATTGTCATGAACCAGAGCATGTGTTAGTTGGGCCTTCAGCTTATATAGATTGCCCTCTTTGTTACCAAGAACTTGTGTTGAGTCAAGGCTAGATCCTTCTGGCCTAATAAGAACTTGACCATCCTCGAAAGTGATGGTGTATCCCCTGTCCTCTATTGCTGAAACTAAGAACAAATTTTTTTTGAGCTCAGGAACATACAACACATCTGCAACCTCCAAAGAACCTCTTGACTCCAGCTGGAACCTGATTGTCCCAACTCCCTCTACACCACACTTGGCATTGGTGCCAAGCTCCACATGTAGATCCAAGTCCTTCTTTGACAAACTGGTGAACAACTGTTGTGTCCCTGTCATGTGACGAGAATCCCCACTATCCATGAACCAGGCACCGTTGGAAATTTTTCTAGAAAGACAAAAAACTAGCAAGAAATCCTTCTCGAACCTTTCAACAAACTCTTTGACTTGAGTATATGCAAGATGCTGCTAGCAGTTGAGGCTTTCCCTTCCCTTTCTTCTGCTCAAGACATTGTGAAGCATAATTCCTGTAACATCCCCGCATAATCTAGTTGTAATTAGTAGCTGGTAAGCTACAGGAAATTAGCTAGTGAAAGCACCACCCGTGAAAGCACCCGTGTTGCCAAACGTTGTAGCTGTGGGGTAGCACCACCATGCATGTTCCACCACTCAAGAGAACTCAGATTCCCTCGATCTCTAATTGCATCGTTGGTCCCAAAAGCACCATTGCTAAGGATGTAATGGCTCAATTGTCTCCTTATGTTGTCACACTCCTCCTCGTCTCAGATGAGTTTATCTAATGCTTTCATATAACCTGCTTGAACCTCTGGATCTTGGTGTGGTCTTTTCTTGGTCCCACCACCAAGTGCTAGTTAGAGCCATGATACATGATTTTATTTAGGTGTTATCACATATGCTAAGGCATGTAGTGGAATATTTAGCATTTCCCAGCATTTTTCCACCTCTCAATGAATATGGTTATAGAGGTTGACATCTTTAGGCTCAACAATGTCTTTAATCTACCCTAGCATGCTATCCATTTGCTCATACACCTCCCCAATGATTGGCCAATCTGAATCTGCAAACTTGATCATGTGCTAAATTGGCTTGGTGAATTGCAAAACAAACCGAACCTGTGACCAAAACCAGTGTTGCCAGAGCGCGAAGCGAAGCAGGAGCATTTTTAGGAAGCGAAGTGTCGGGAGCGTCAGTTTCAAAAAATCCTCGGAAGCGAAGCGTCCCAGAAGCGTCTATTATATATATATAAATTTTTATATATATTGCGTTTATATTCAAAAAAATATGTAGAAAGACAAATTAGTTGCA
>JZKD02S1672851.1:689373-722178 GCA_000966675.3 Picea glauca | reverse complement strand
ATTAATGGTAATGTTAAAAATTTAAGTAAAAGGATGAAAATGAAAGATAAAGGAGAATGTCACTTTTACTTTAAGAATTTAACATTACCATTAATTACTAGGGTGGGTGGAATTGGGGGGAAATATCTTTTATTCCCTCCTCACTTTCCCCTAACCCATCCCTAACCACACTCCACACTCTAACTCAACTCAAAAAAACAAAAAAAAGGAGTCTTTGGGCAGGAAGCGCGTTTTTGAACCAGGAAGCGAGCTTCCGACCCAGCTTCCTGAGCGGATTCGCTGGGAGCGAGCTTCTGAGGCCGGAGCGGGGGGGGGGGCGCTTCCGGTAACACTGACCAAAACTGACTGTCAAGGACTGTCTCCTTCACTGTTCTTGCACCTTCTCTATCATTGCTCAATTCATCCCATGCATCACTCATCACCATAGCACCCAAAGCTTGTCTCACCTTCAATAGGTGCCTAAAGGTGAGGTAATAGCTAGTAAATCTAGTGTTTGCAATCTTAAGTAGCTGCAACCTATAGTGAGTGCTGTAGAAGTAATTGACCCTTGTATGCCCGGTGATAAATTTGATGAGTTGCTTCCCTCTCTTGTAAAATTGATTAATCCATCCACATTCTCTATGCTTGACAATATCATGCATCAAAAGGTTCAAGGTGTGCACCAAACACCCAGACCAAAAGATGTGTGGATGAACTCCCCTGATGATTTTACCTGCTCCCTTACAATTTGCTGCATTATCAGTGATTACTTTAATCACATTAGAAGGACCAACATCATTAATTGTTTTCAAGAGGAGATCTGAAATGTTTTGGGAAGATGCAATAATTGAAGAGGAGTCATGTGTTGCAAGAAACATTGCACCGGTAGCAGAAACACCAAGAACATTGATCAAACACCGATATGACCCCTCCAAAAACTCTCCCGACCTCTGCCTTGCTTGGCATGGCATGCGGGAAATTTGCTAGCCGCAGAAATTTTCTCTCTGAACCTGTAGAGTGAAAGTCCTTTCCACTCTATGAGTCGCTGAGTCCTTGCACAATGTGTGTTTCCTCCTCTCCCTTGGCTTCCTTTTATAATCTTGAGATGAGCCCTAACCCTAATCTCCAAAGTGATCAATGGCTGAGATTAATTCTCCTTCACTTGAGATCAATGGTTAAGATTCATTTAATTAACTTAAATCACTAATGCCAAAGATTGGCATTTTATTTAAATTAATGTCCATTATTCTAAAAATACATTCACTTTAATAATTAAATTATTAAAGTGAGTTTCCAAAGTTCTAAGAGGTATTAGTGACGACTTCCACATGTTAGACACATACTAATATGGAAGTTCCTGTCCGAGCTACAAAACATCAACAATAATGAATGGCCATCATGCCTTATGCTATGTATGAAGACTCTATACGCTTATGTTTTTCCTTGAAAGAAGTGGATCTAACTAAAGACTAGGAGCCCATGTTCTGTGTCCTTGTACAATTTGTTGCATAATATGATCTTACTGCTTCTAGTTATTCACATTCTGCAGTCTACCCATCAATGGTAGTTATGGCTTAACTCTGGAATTGGTTATGGCTTAACTCGGTAATTGGCATGGCTATGTGAATGGTTAAGTAGATTGATATAATTATCATTAAACTTGTAGCATTCTTTTTCCAGTTTGACTGAAGCATTATTATAGCTTTTTCTGTTTCATTTTCCTTCTAGCAAGATGTGTCATGCTTGAAATAGGTCCGGTTCACTATGTCTATATTGCTGTTGTAAGGGATGTTGACATTTAGTATAGATTTTAGAATCACACCTTTTGCCAATTTGACATGTTGTTAAGAAATTTCTGGTTTAAACAGTGTAGAGGGTTTTCAGGTCTATGCGTTTGGAGTGAACACTTAGCTCAGCATGAGGGCAACAACAAATGATGGAGAATAATGTTTCTGTTGCCTTGGTGATGAGTGAAGTGTTCACTCAAAATGTGTAGGCCTGAAAAATCTCATATGTAGTTTAGACTTTAAAGCAGAAATTTCTTGACAGTTGAGCATAGTCATTGCTAGTGTAGGTACATATATGTGTATAAACAACGTGAGTGCTTTTTCTATACTAGCATTTGGAGGAAATTAGTGTTCCATAATTATTAACATATCTATAAATTGGAAATGGGAGGAGCTTTGAAATAATTGATAGGTTGTAGGGTAGATTTAGGCTTTGTTTATCCTTAGTTTGGGTTAGGTTAGGGTAGGATGGGCATAACAATAGTCATTGTAAAGTTTCTACTATTTACTATTGCTCCAATATGGTTTACCTCACTGGAAAAATTCCCATTGCTCCCTCCTTTAGTATGGAAACAATGTCTCAGTTCCCTTATGGCCGATCGCCCTCATAAGTTTACTATGCATTATTGTCTAAGTAGGCATTTACAGTATGATTTAATATAGGTTATCTTGGTTGTAATAATAACACTCAAATAAATAAATATTAGTAATAAAAGGCACATTCCATATGCACCATTGATATTAGTAATAAGAGGCACATTCCATATGCACCATCGAAGGCTCTTCTCACCTAATTGTAGGTGTGCATTGATCCTCTCTCCATTGTGGGTTTGGTCTCTCTCACAAGAAGAATCATAGGGCCATTCTTGTAGCTAAGTGGGTGCTTTGGTCTCTTGAGAGCTCTGCTCCATGGCAGATTGTATTGTGGCACAATTTTCAATTGACTCAACATATCCTCAAGGCTCAAGGTGAATTTGGCTCTTGTGATATCCTTTCCTATCCACACCTTTCCAAAGATCACGAGTCTTGAGGATGTGGGAGGCCTAGAAGTTTGTTGCTGCACTAGTTAAGTAGAACTTCTTAGGTAGTTGTGTAGGATGGAATTTGTCTTGCATTCTATTTGGAGCTAGAATCATTAAGGTCTGTGTATTGCTGCACAATCAATGTTCCAAGCTTGTAGTTTCAAAAGGAAATGTATTTTCTTCTAGAGATACGTTTGGGATTTTCAGGTGAGGCCCTGGAAGCATTGGAGATAACTATCTCGCTAGAAGGCCCTCATGTCTTTGGAGAAGCTGGTTATCAAGGATATTATGGGATTGGTTCCTTCTTAGGAGACATACAAGCTCAACATTGATATGTAGGGGCCCATCTGTATTATTGGGCATGGAAGTTTGGCAAACGGGTTCAACATTATGATTCCATAAAGATGCGTTGCCTTCTCCATTTGAAGCATCTCCTATTCCCTATTGCAAATGTTCAATGGAACTCATCTTATCCCGAGGAAAGTGTATTTGTAGGCTGTAGGATGTTTGGTCTCTTTGCCTCAATTACAAGGCTTTGCATGGATCGTTATTTTTCAGTGGATGCCATCTAAAGACTCATTTGGCTTAAAGCGGCTTCACCTATGGTCTTTTCTTGATATCTGGTCATCTAGAGATGGTGAAGCACATTCTTTGGGGTTATAAGTTTGCCAAGAGTTATTGGAAATATGTCCAAGATGAACACCCAGTCTTCTTTCAAGGGAACTTCATTGGCAAGCAATGTGGTTTGGAGAATCACACTACATGGTGCTCTCTACGTTCTCTGGAATTTGGTATTGCCTTAGAATCACTATTTTGTTCACTATTGGAGGTTAAGGTGGAAGTATGTTTTAACTTTTTTGTAATGAGGTTAGTTCGTTTCAACCTTTTTTCATGTTTGGAGGGAAGAGGTATGAATGAGGTTTTTAGCAAAATGATATCTTCCAGTCAAAGATCATTTTTCTCTTGTAGCATTGAAGAAGAGTACATTATTCATCTTTGTACATACCCTTCTGCCTTTATTTTTAGTTTTGTAAATATCTTTGTGTTAACATAAGTCATTTTCCAAAAATAAATAAATAAAGGGCACAATAAATTTTAGTGACCTAATATGAATGTTGTGTTTTTTAGTTGCATTGAATTTGGGAAAATCTATCTAGCTTACGTTCAAATAAAAGTGTATGCGATCCATTGTGTACATGAATCCCTCTCTTTCAGATTTAATTTGTTAGACTGACATATTTGAGTCAGTAATACGTGTCATTTTATGTTAGATATGTGACCATATGTAGCATTTAAATATTGAGGTTAGGGTTAAGTGGTTAAACCAACTTGGCTCCCTAGGGGAGTATTATAAATGTGTAAAATGAGACTTCATGTGTGAGAAAAATATTGTTGCAACGTGATCAATAAAGGAAATTATTTATTTTTTCTCCATAAGAATGTGCATGTTAATTTCCTTAATATTATGATAGTGACACTCAAGCCTCTAAAATTGAAGATTTGAGTTTCAGGACCAAAAGTCAATACACAAAGCACAATAAAGTTTGAGAGTCGAGTTTTGAGAGATTAAAAACCTTAATAAGAGAATATTTTTAGAAAATTTCAAATGGATATAAATCTTTATAACGTAAATCTAAAGCAAAATATTATTGAGGACAGTGACAACAACAACAATACCTTCGAGAAATTTAAGGAAAAGTTCACAACAACAAGATCAAAGGATTTTCATGAAGGAGCATGAGGCTTTAGGTTTATGTTGCATTACGTGTCTAAAGGTATCACCCATGTCTAAGTGAAATTTGGAGTATAGACACTAGATCTTCATCTGTTTGAGATCTTGAACATTACTAGTAGGACATGGTAAGACCTTTTATCCCCTACCTTAGGGATAACTAAGGAGATCATGTCTCGAGGCCCACAAGTCCTAGACATGGAGTGTCAAGAGCCGGATGACTTGAGCATGGCCCTGAAGGGCCCTTCTTTTCTTCAGTGCAACCTATTTATCAATAGCAACAGTGTCCATCCCACCAGCCTGGTCCTGAAGTAGCAGCAAGTCTTGCTCCATGAGGTAATGAGTCCGGGTGTCAAGGTAATGAGTCCGGGTATCATGGTATGTGTCACTCTGATTCTTGAAGCACTTGAATATGTTGCATTGAATTCTCCTTCATTTCATAATGTTTGCTTGGAAATTATGCTCTTTGACTTGTTCATACCTGGAAGGGTGACATGATGCCCTAGTAAGTTGATTTCCCTTTAGGATGGGTTGCTACTGGGTGGGTTTCTGAAAAGTCATCGCCCGTTCCCTCCATACTTACCATTTTCCATCTTTATTCCTCTCATCTTCCCCTACCTTTGTTTGGGCATTGGGATTTGCTACACTAGGAAGGGTTGTACCTTGCCTTGTGGGAAGAAGGGGCTAAAGGCCCAGAGGGTAAAAGTTGCTGGCAAGAGTTAAAAGCCAAAGATGAAACCTTTGAGATGCTTTACCCAGGGATTCCTGAGAAAGCAGTAAAAAACTTCTCAGTAAGAAAAGGGAACCTATAGGATAAATAAACAGTCAAGGTATTAGTTGGTGAATAGAAGGTCTCATCACGAGGCAACCTATTAATTATTATGACCATGGGCATGTAGCGATATGACACTACCATCTATCCGGTCACCAAACCAGGGTAGTGGCTCTTGGTGGCATAACCAAGAGAAAAGGGTCTCATCACGAGCCATCCTTCTCATCTCCGTGAAATGTTTGTGGATAACGCTATCACCTCTGGTCACCAAGCCAGGATAGTGTCCCTCAACTCTTCCCTTGAAGCATAAAAACAAAAGATCAAAAGAAATTAAGCTAAGAATAAAAGGCAATGAACGAACTAGGAAACAATGACATCTATGACAAGGTGCAACTTGCCCTCTACAAAGGCACCCACAAGTCAGATTTACATTTCCCTGTTATTACTGCACCCCATGCCCAAACACTTACCCCACGCCACCTCATACACTTACATGACCTGGATTGGTTCTCACTTGGGAAATACCCCAAACTTAAGGAGAATTATCCCAATAGGACACCTTGAGGCCTTCTCCAAACTTGACTCATTAAATTGCATAACGTCTTTGAGCATTTGTCTGGGTAAAGGGGGTTTGATGCACATGTTTGGGTAATTTAATTATTGGATGTGATTTACATGTTATGATCCCTATGACTTATGAACCCATGGAGGGCGTACTTGTTGCTGCAGGACCTTGCCCGGTGGATAGATACACATGGGGGAATGATTAGCTCGGACCTTCATGGGGCTGAAAGCCCACAAATGGATGCTGTAAGTCCAGCCATGGGCAAGAAGACATCAGAGATTTGCACCATGAAGAAAGGAGGACGTTTCCCTTGGAGACACCCTGGTAGCCCTAGACCCATGGGGATCTTGCTCTTCCACCTGGATGTTGACCTTTGAGAGCCAATGACGTCACCATCATGACCCTAGACGTCATCTAGAGCTACATTTTGAGGGCAGTTGTGAGCTAGTTGGCACGTGTGGGCAATCATTCAGGGCCTTTGGAGGCCAAACGTTCTGCATCTGAAGCCCAACATTCCACCTTGGGGGCTCAACATCACCCTAGAAGGGTACGATGTTGCCCTTGGAGCTGATTTTGGATGTTAATTAGTTTTATTTATGTAAAAATTGGATTTTAATGTAAATTGGCCAGGTCGTCCTTTTATTTGACCTAAAATTAATTAAAGGTCAAAGTTTTGTATAAATAGAGATAAAGTACTCTCATTTTTTCATCACAACTCCTCACAGAAGAGGAGAGGTCTGAAATTTGCGTCCTAGTTAGGGATATTGGCTGAAATTGTGAGGCACACTCTTGTATAAGGCTGATTTTTGCAAGTTGGATCAATCTTGGAAGCTTTTATGGTGATCTTGCATGGTATTTTCATGATTATTCTTGGTACAAGTAGGTAAAATCTGCATTTTTTGTCATCTATTGAATGGTTTATGTATGGTTTTATTTGCTCATACAAGATTATGAAATTGCATGATATACTTAATGCTTGAAGTAAGGAACTTAAATTGCTACTTTCTTACTTTCTATTTGCCAAGCTTTTCATTGAATTGATCTAGTAACCAGTGAAACCCTAGAGCCCTAGTTTCCTAGCACTCTAAGGTTTTGACCTAGTTATCTTTGCCTAAGTTCTTATCCCATAAGAAGCCTAAGGAGAGCAAGGTGCTAGGGCCTAGAATTGCCTACACCCTAGTATCTTGTTTCTTAAGGAAAATACATAGGGGGAATTAAGTTACTACTTCCCCTATGCATTCTCCCTCTTAAAGAAGAAGCCGTCCACTTGACTCCATAAGCCCTAGAAGGCACTAGTTCTAGCCTCTCTTTTATTGAAGGATTGATTAAACACTCAAACACTCTTCTCCTGAGATTTTACTAACTATCTCTAACCCTAGTTTAGCCTAGATCACTAACCTATTTTCTGCTGTTACAAAAGATTGCTACAGCCATCTAACTGCAGCAAATTTTCTGCAAAATTGACCTTTAATGCTAGCTAGACACTTCAGAAATTGCTTGTGACAATTAATTATCATTTTGTCTAGTAAAAGCTACCTTTTCATTGTCTTTTCAAGCAATTTTGAGACATATTTCTTGCAACTGTTATAAAATACTTATTGCTGTTGTAAACTTTCATATTTGCTGCAATTTTATATCAGCCAGCTTATATTTCAAAGGTTCATTGTCTTATTGAAGCACTAACATCATTTTGTATTTGAAAACTGCCATATGTTTGCTTATTGTCTTGTTCTGGGCAGGTACACTTCATCCATTACTTTTGTTTCATCTCTTTAAGACATATGACCTTTTGACTTGAGTGACCAGTGAGAGGGGGGTATTCTTGCATCCTTGCCTTAGTTTCATCAACCCTTTAGGTCACTAGGGACGTCTCCCTTGGGGTAATCTTGATATACTCCTAAACAAAAAAGGGTTTCCTATTGAGGTGATAGTGATAGATCACCCCCTTGTTACGCCAATCTTGCCTCACTTGCCTTGGGCTTTGGGCAAGTATAGATTGTGCGATAACAAGACTCAACAAGTGACAACATAGATATAGATTTTTCGTAGAATAATATTGATCAAGCTAGATGAACCTGGAAGAAACTAACCTATGAGCAACATAGATGCTAGCATCAAACAATCAACTTGAAGGGAGCCACAAATCTGTCATGTCACAACAACTCATGTAGTATAGTTTGAGGGTTCTTGAAGACATGTTGAGACACATGAAAATCATGAAAGGGGCGCATGTCGCATGTCAAAGCTTGCCTATATCAGTGGAATAACTAAGTTATGAAGCAAGAGAAACATATTGACGTCATTATAGAGATAATCTAGAAGAAATTGTGATGGTGAGGCAAATATGGTATGCCAAACTACCCCAAAATGCATATTTGTAGGTTGATTGTGTTATCCCCATTTTGTGGATAAATAAGGAGATTATGTCTCGAGGCCCTCAGGTTGCAGATGTGGAGTGCCGAGAGACTACATGACCAACAATACCCTTTTGCATAGATGGAAACCCCTCTAACCACCACAGATGATCATAGATTTCCATATGGCATCCACCACATCAGCTGGCTTCCGGAAGGCAGTGGATCTTGCTCCATGAGGTACAAGTCAGTATTATGGTGAGCATCATTTCAATATTTAAGCCAATTGAGTATGTTGTATCTTAGATTGCTCTAGATTTCATGATATATGCTTGGACATTATGCCTTTTGCCCTGCTTCACCTTGGTGGTTGATGTTCTGCCCTAGTAAGTGGTCTTCCTTGGGAATGGGTTTGCTACTAAGAATTCCCTTAATGAGCCATCGTACTGTTCCTGACCATACTTACCACTTTCCATCATTATTCCCCTCCATTTCCTTATCTCTTGGGATTTTAGGGTGTATTGACCCAAGAAGGGGTTGTCCCTCATTCTATGGGAAGAAGGGGCTCAAAGCCCAGAGGGATTGATGTTGGGTAAAAGATAAAAGCCTTGTGTAAACCTTCCAGATGCTTCGCCCAGGGATCACCCAAAAAAGCAGTGAAACGCTTAGCTTTGAGTAAAGGGGACCCACAGTATAATAAAGAATGCTTAAGAGGTTAGTTGAAGGATAGGAGGTCTCATCACAAGTCGACCTATCATGTCCATGAATATCTAGTGGTATGACATTGCCATCATCTGGTCACCAAACCAGGGTAATGGCTCTCAGTTACATGGATGAGAGAAAGGGGGTCTCATCATGAGCCAACCTTATCATTTCCACTAGGTGTTTATGGGTGACATTTCCATCATCTGGTCACCACGCCAGGGCAGTGACCTTCACACCCTCTACAAAGGTACGACACACCCTCCACAAAGGCACCCATTTATGAGATACTCCGACCCCTTGTATGTCATGAGCCCTATGCCCATTTAGTATTGACCCCAACCACTTCATCCACTTTACATGGCTTAGAGAGGGATCTCTTGGAGACTCTACTCGACCTAAGGCAAGATCTACCCAATAGGACACCTTGTCAACCCTCCCATATTCAGGCTTGACAAGTCGCATAGTGTCTTTGAGCAATTAATTGTTTGATATAGTGATCTTTGATGCACATGCTTAGATGGCTCATTTATTGATTGGATTCACTTATCATGATGTTATGACTTGAGATCCTTGGAGGGCGTGCTCATTTGTCTTTGCAGGACCTTGTTGGTGGACAGTTTTGGGAGAACAAGCCTAGCTTGGGCTTCCATGGGGCTACAAGCCCACAGGTTGGATGCCAAGGGCTCACATGCCGGATGAGAAAGATCAGACTTGGAAGGCCTTGAGATTGACTTGGACGACATAGCTTAGCCCCCACATGCCAAACGTTTTTCCTAAGAGAGGTAAAACGTAACTCCTAGAGGCATGACGCCACCTAGGGTGGTTAGGGCTTGGTAGTGAGGTGCCACTCATTGACACATGGATGTTTTGAGAAGAAGAGGGTCTTCACCATGATGAGATTATTTTGATGCTTGACATGTGGCCTTTGGAGGCCTACCCATGCTTCTCCAACACCAACAACTTCTTCAAAGTGGCAAAACGTCTCCTAAAGGGGAGACGTCTATGTAAAATTAGGGTTTATTTGTGCAAAAGTGAAACTTTAAATGAATTATTTAATATTACTTTGTTAAAGGGGGGAAAGATTAGGGTTGTTGACCCCTAGTCTTGTGGTTTACCCCTTAATTTGTGGACAAGTCACCTTGGTGACATTTGTATCAATAAGAGATCATAAGATCTCTTTTTAACATAACTCTCACATCTTGGAGAAGTATTGGGACTGAAATTTTCGCTTTCTTTGGCTATTTCTCTCTCTTGTGCTCTTGTTTATGGTTATTTCTTGGATTATTGGTTGATGGAAGTGATGTGTTATCCTTGGAAGGATTTTCTCTAACTTTTATGGTGGTTTGTTTTAGCTTTTTGCTTGAATTAGTAAGCTTTTTCTACATTGTGCTATCATTTGTTGCTCAAGTCAAGGTTAATTTGCTAAAGCTAGGTGGGAGGTATACGGACATACACCCCTACTATAGTCTCCATCATTTTATGCTTATATGCTATTGGTTTAACAAGGGTTTTCTAAGAGAAGTATAAGGGCATACACCCTCTTAGCTTAAACCCTAGCTAGAGATACTTGCTTTGGGGAGTAAGAGGATTTACATCCCCAAGGAGGTAGTATCTCTAGCTCTTTCTTTACTTGACTCCATTAACCCATTGTTTAAGGCACTAGTCATTTAGTTGTTGCATTGGAGAAATAAATTGTTACCTTGGTAAAAGTGAAATTTTCAAGTTTTCAGATTACCTCTTTGGGAAAGTGTTCCTTGAGCCTTTCAACCACAATTTCAACCACAAATTCTTGCTGCTGTAGTAAAACTAACCTACAGCCATTAGGGCTGCCCTAACCCTAGCCTACTAACCCTAATTATCTCCTAAACTAACCCTAGACTAGGCCTAAAAATCTACCCCATCCTTCTACTAACCTAGGCACACTTATTGAGCTAACTAGGGGCTGACTTGATTGGATAAATTTGCTGCAATAAGTCTTGGTTTGCTACAGCCATAGGGCTGGTAATTTCACTGCAGAAACCCTAACCTAAAGTCACTCATAACTTGTGTTTTCACCATCAAAAGTTGCTAAGAATTTGCCAATTTATTCTAATTGTTTTAATACAATTTTTGAGTGGTTTCTTTGCAAGTTTTAGTGGCTAAATTCTCTTCTGTCACAACAAGTTTGCTACATCCACAAGGCTGCAAAATACTTCTGCATACATCTTTTATGGCAGCCATAATTCATTGCTAAAGTCTCATGCTATAGATCACAAAATTCTCTAGTGATTATCTACTTTGTTTCAAGCGTATTTCATTTGACTTTGAGCAATCTTTCTAGCAGCTTTAGTACTTGTTTTACTGCTGATATATACTGTCATTTATTGCTGCAAATCAGGGACAGTAAGCTTAGCTTGCCAATCCAACTAACATATTATACTGCATAGTGGTTTTCCTTGTGTCTCGTGCATGTATTAACTTCTCAGCAATTCATCCAAGGCTTTGGCAACCTCAAAACAACCTAAGGCTCATTATCACCCTTCCTTTTCCATCTACAATATTGACCTCTAGGGATTCAATCTTTCTTTTTCCGTTTCCCCCCTCCATTCTCCCTAAGGTCACTGGGATCGCCTCCCTAGAGTGACCTAGTCACCCTTGAAACACGGGACCTATATCGAGGTGACATTGGGTATAGTGTCCTTAAGTTGTCACCACTTGGTGGTTGGCTCGAGATTTTTCCAACCTACAATTTGTGCGATAACAGAGTGAATACCCATCACTTTGTAAACAATTTGTGCAAAAATGTTAGGTCTATTTGCGTACGAAGTCACGAGAAGATCATTTGTCATTGTTCGTGCAACAAAAGTCAACAACTTTAATGTCAATAATCTACAAAGAGAATAACATGTCCTAGAAGAGTTGCCATAAAGGGAAGTTGGTCACTAATGGAAGATAACATCTTGAAACTAGGGAAAATATATATTTTGGCCGTTAGGACACGAGTGATAGTGGCTAGGCACCATATAGACATGAACTTGTTTGTAGATACAAGTGCTTGCTATTTTATAGTGTGGAGGCGGAACCGGCCAAAAACACAGAACTGACTAGTTCAGTATGACGCACGTACGGTGCAATCATTGGGGTGGATTTCAAATTTTTTTAGGTAAAAAAACGAGTTTAAGGTTAAGGGGGCCTAAAAAACTTTGGATTTTCGCCTCCAAAGGGTCTCGTCCTGTTGGTTTCTTTCATCTATGTCTCATCGAAGCTGCTTCTCTTCTAATTCAATTATGCTTTCTTGCCTTCATTACTTTTTCCTGCAATCTTTTCATTCTTTCTTCCAATTGTTACTTGTGATGGAAGATATTTCCAAATGTTGTGTGGTTCCAATCCCTGAGTTGGAGCTTCAATGTCTTTAGCTTTTGCTAGAGTTCTACCATTTTGTATTGGCTTTGAGAATTCGTGGCTATCCACCATCTTTGAATATTGGCCTTAAGGTCAGGTTGAACAAACCACATGTTCTAAAATCTGAAAGGGGTGCTTCAAGGTCTGCCTTGTTGTAAAACTTGCAAGAGAATTGGCCTATGATCTGGATCTTTGCTTGGAAGGATATGGGCATCAATTACTACTTTTGGATTCGTATTGATGCACATGAATATATATGTTTTTTATCAAAATTTGAATATTTTATGTAGCTTTTGGTCGACCAGTTTTTTAGTTCGGTTTTTTTCCAGTCCAGTCCGGTTTCTCATTTTTAGGGTCGACCGGTCCGGTCTGTTTATCGGTTCTGATAACATTGCTTTATATAGGCGCTACTCTTGTGCTCCCATATTGTATCAAAACTATTGTACTTAGTAGTCCCATTGACCTACTTTTGTGGTTATTTGTTGGACATTGATAAACGTATCTTATCTTCACCAATCTTATCATGTAAATTTGACTTCTCATTTGTTGGGCATTAATAAAATTGTCTCATCTTCTCTTATTATGTAGATTTGACTTCACACTATTGAGACCTGTATATCGAGGGGCTCTTAAGGTCATTACTCATTGTCTTAATTTAACCATTGGTGGTTGATCATCATGATAACATAAATCATAAGATTATCTTATTAATGTCCAACGAATGATCAGAAAGGTAGGTGAATGGTACGAAAGGAGTACAATCTGTGTAGTACAAAGCGGGATTGCAAGAACAACTTCTAGAACTAAGTTAACATTAATAAGAAAATATCTAAGATCTAAGAAACTAGCCATGCAAATCTAAGAAATAAGTCCAAGAAAGGAAGAGAACTATCAAGACATGAGAAGAAATAATACATAGGAGAAAATTCCATCCCATATGATGTCAAGTGGTGCTGAAACTTGAGGCCAAGGCCACCAGAGAAGGGAGGGGCAGTGAAGGCTAAAAAGTTCCCATGTGCCAATCTTAGTGCATCTAAACCAAATGATGTTCTTATTGGAGCTGCATAGAGGCTGTTTTAACTTTCTGCTATGCCTTGTGGTGGTTCTGGTTTGTCTTCTGACCAATCATACTTGTACATTCACTTATTCCATTCAAGTGCCCCTGTTTGAAACCGAAATTTCCCTTCTTGCATGGTCTGTAATAGATAGAATTTTAGAGCAAGTACATAACAATCACACTGTCAGAAAACCTCTGATGTCACTTGTTTAAATATACAATAACAGGTAATTTGATTGTTTGGTTTCTACTTTGTTGAGAATGTGTAGCGGTAAGACAGGCTTTGTAATAGTAATGGTGGCTTGGCATTTGTTTCATATAGGCAGGTAAGATACTTGGAATGTTAAATTGTTGATATAAGATTTTTGTTTCTCTCTGATTGTTTTATAATGGCTTCCTTAGGAAATATACTCAATCAAGTTACCAGGAAATCCATTACTTGGGGAAGGAAAGCCAGAAAACCAAAACCATGCAATAATTTTTACTCGTGGAGATGCGATTCAAACCATTGACATGAATCAGGTAAGCTTATCTCTGGTTGGGCAGTAAACTTTAGGTAGTTGTTTTCTTCTTTTATTTACACTGTTTTGGCTTTTCTGTTTTCTGGTTTTGTCAATCTTTATGGTAATTAAAGTCATGGTATTTACTGATAAATATAATTCCAAATGTAGAATATATAGGGACGAAATATGAGAGGTGGTATTTGAGAGGGAAGTAATAACATCTTAAGAAACCATTGAGGCATTGCCTAGAGATTTTATATCTGTCAAACTGCATCCAAATATTCTGAGTCCCACTTTGGCATCTTGACAAAAAGCCTTTGAATTGGAACAGCATACAATATCAGACTTAACCATCAAAGTAGTTAGATAGTTTATAGTGTAAATAGATTATATTTTCTAGGATATCTAGGCAGCTCAAGCCTATGGTGATCTTTGACATTCTGGTAAGTTTCAGAGGAACATATAATAGATCCTGTTTCAATAAATACCTTTTATCTTAATGTTACCTTTTAATCGAAGATTGGTGGTAAAACTTTGTCAGGACAACTACTTAGAGGAAGCTTTGAAAATGCGTAACCTTTTGGAAGAATTTTATGCTGATCATGGTCTTCGGTTTCCTACAATTCTTGGTGTTCGAGAGCATGTTTTCACTGGAAGGTACAATTTCAGAGTGAATGTTCATTTCTCCATAATATCCTGTAATAGTAATTTTGGGAAGCTTATTGCCTGGATTTTTTAATGCAGTGTGTCATCTTTAGCTTCGTTTATGTCTAATCAAGAATCAAGTTTTGTGACGTTGGGTCAGCGTGTCTTGGCAAATCCTCTAAAGTAAGTTCAATTGTTTAAGATTTGAGAAGTCATTTATTATAAAGTCTTTTATAATTTTTCTTTTATATATTCACGTGATTATAGCTTTTGTCAACTCTTAGTTTGGGCCTCTTTTTTTCTCATATGGTTCTACAGTTCTACCATGACATTGATAGATTCCTCTCTTTTGTAGGGTTCGTATGCACTATGGTCACCCAGATGTTTTTGACAGAATTTTTCACATCACAAGAGGAGGCATCAGCAAGGCATCACGTATTATTAATATAAGTGAAGATATCTATGCAGGTAAGCTCATTTTCCTTGTGGATATTCTTTTCTACCTTGTTAATAGTCATTGTACAACACCACTTTTAAATGCACGCATCTCCCGTTCGCATTGTATAGTTTGATTTCAATTAATGACATTCTTGGAGAACATAGAAAACTTATTTCCAGTTCTATATGATAGCTTCCTGGATAGCTTCCTGTCAGCTTTGCTTTATACTTTGGGAAAGGTGTTTTGTGCTAATTTGTGTCACTGAAGTGTTTATTTACCTTAGTGATGTCCACTATAATCAGGCCTGGAATTTGGCATTCCTATTGCCTGTCAAATGAAAATTTGATGATGGCTATATATTTTTTTACGGTTATAATCCTTTGCATGTATGAAATGTTCTT
The DNA here is from genome assembly GCA_000966675.3 of Picea glauca. Taxonomy (NCBI): domain Eukaryota; kingdom Viridiplantae; phylum Streptophyta; class Pinopsida; order Pinales; family Pinaceae; genus Picea; species Picea glauca. The sequence continues at coordinate 706,836 of JZKD02S1672851.1, read as the reverse complement.
TTAACTGCCTTCATAATTTGTAGTTGGGTTTGTTGTCAACTCAGCTTTGCCTCTTATCATCCTTATCAACATTTACCTAGTCTCTATAACATAGAAAAATAGACAGTGGATTATGTCATATAACTGATCAGCCTCCCAAAGTCCCTACATTACCAATACCTGTCCTTCACATGAAAAAAATTGACAATATCTTCTGTTTGTGGTTGCTGCGCTGTATGTTTGTGGTTGCCTGATGTTAATTAATTGTTCATGTTAATTGCTAGAAAAAATATCTGTTGTTAGTTCTGCAATTAATTTTGCAAAATCAAAATTTCAAAGTCAACTAAACAACCACAATAATCCACTCTCAACAAAGTTTAACTGCAAAACAATTTATTTTTGGACCAAAAATTTAAGGGCCATTATTAGCTCCAAGGGTTCTAAATTTCCAAGATATAGTCTCAAGACCTCTATGTGCAACAACATCATCGTATGCAGCTGTAATGAACCTAAATATATAATTAAACATCAATAAATAATAATAATAATAATAATAATAATAATAATAATAATAATAATAATAATAATCAATGAAGTGACAAACCCTAAGTAAAGGACATGACCTAACCAAGGGACATGACCCATCAACTATAGTCACTAGTGAATGTGTATAAGTATACCGTCACATGGCATTGTATCTACCATTTCTATCATCTATCTAGTTCGATATTAAATATTTATTATTGGTCCTATATGGGTTTCAACGACTTGTCCTTCTTATGTTGGATATTCCTTAGCAAAGGAATTATTGTTTATTTCATTTGGTATCAGAGCCACGTTGTGAACTGACCATTGGCCTCACTTTTTTTACTAGACATTTGGTCAAATTTCGTTTCCTTGGCAACATAACTATGGGTTTTTGGCCATACTCATTTTTTTGAGAGTTTCTCTGAATTTCCAGGTCTTTGAACACAATTGGCCTTTGGCCATTTAAAATTCCAAAATTACATTGAGGAAAAATTGTTCCACTGCAATTTGAAGAAATACCAATTAGGGCAGATTTCTAAAGTCAAAGGGTAGATAAATTCGTAATCCAATTGATTTTAGTATACGACTACCCATCCGAATCGTGGATACCATCTCTAGCTACTGATAGGAAGAATCTGTGATAGTCAAAGAGCGAAGGAGAATTTTGTAAGCACAACCACCTAAGGAAATCATTGATTAGCACATTCTATAGACAGGAAGATTTTATAGACATGGTGCTGTTTATAGAGCTTAAACACATCCGTAGCACGATTTCACTAGTCGCTAGAAGTCGCAACCACACAACTAGCCAAAGAAATCTGTGCCATCAAAAGAGCTAGTGAACCCTTCAGTTGCAGAAAATAATCTCCACATTTAACTTATCAAAAATTGGAGACAAAAATTATATTTTTGGTGTCGTTGGAAAAAATGAAGCTGGTCGACATTATTGAATTTGTTGCAATTGTCTTCCATTTGAATATCGTGACTCTTGAAAAGGTTAAACAATTAATTAATTATGTTGATATATCATTTCAAAGTAATAAAAGAAGGCCGAAGATGTATTGAATATCAAAGTTCTAAGGTGTTTTTTAAAAAGAAAAGCCATCAGCTTGATTTATATAAAGAAAAGAGGTGCGGTGTAAAGTCGTTGAGGGTGCCTTTACAAAATAAAAGAAAGAGTATAACTTAATAATCTTGTTCCATTTTTGTACACCATATTAGTAATAAGATGAGGATATAGTAAGACAAGATTACATTGGAATAAGGTGAATATTATTCATAAAATTTTATTATTATAAGATAAATGTTGAAAGGGCATAAGAGAGTCCAAGTATCCAAAAAATTATTACCCAACTATCAACTTTACAATAGATCAATTATTACCTAAGAGAGTCCAAGTATCTAAAAAATTACTACCCAAGTATCTAAAAAATTATTACCCAACTATCGATTTTATTATTATAAGATAAATGTTGAAAGGGCATAAGAGAGTCCAAGTATCTAAAAAGGTGAGGGCGCTTTCCAATATAGGTAAAAAGATGCCAAGTGTAGCTGAAATATCCATGCAATAATGATATGAGAGCACCTAGGAGAGGTGTGCCCTAGAAAACTGTGCCATGTAACTACCTCAACAACCCACAATCAATAGAATAATCTCCATAAGATGTTTTCCCTAGAGAAGTTATCCAACCTCCAACAACAATAAAGTAACCATGGATGCCTTGAAAACTGTTCCCATGAGGGGAGCACTCTATCAAAATCACTAAGTCTCCTCCAAAGAAATGCCTCCAAGTGTGAATAGATGCCAAGTGAAGTAGGGTGCTCAAGCAATTAACCTTAACCCAGATAAAATAGATTAAATTACCATTAAATGGTTAAATCAACCTCAACATGTGTTCACAAAGGTTAATGTTGTAATAAAACCATAGTCCAACCTCCCAATAGTCACCAACTGATTAAATCAACATGAACGTGTGTGCCGATAAGGGGGGGTATGCTCGAACAAGTGTTGTACCATGCAAACAAGTTGTTCTCCCTATGACACACCACCAAAGGACTTACATTATTCATACCTCATCAAATCTTAGAAAAAGGCTTGATCATCAAAGAAACATGTAGTACCCCCCAACTCTAAGTCAAACTTAAGAAAAAACACATCAACAAGGGTACTAATATCATCAAATACATTTCCACCTAGGTGATATCAAGCAAATGTGTTATGTATATCAAAATAAGGTAGGGATAATAAAATATAATAGTAAATATTTATAAATAATTAATAAATAAATAAGTAAAAAGGGACACCTCTTCATAAAGAGGAAAAGAGGCATCTCGTAGGCTATATTTATAATTGGGGCCGATTCATTTTGTAAATAACATTCATCATTCTTTTTCATTCTATCAATCAAATATTTTATTTTATCTCATATATTGAGTAAATTATCGAACATATCCACTACATTGATATCAAAGCCTATGGTATTGTTTCTTAAATCAGTTTGTAAAGATTTTTTTTACCCATTTGTTATTTTTGTTTTTTTTACTAACTCAGTAGAAACATTTTTACTCGTTCGGTAAAAACTTTTTTCACTGACCTAGTAAAAATAACATCATGTATGAAAAGTCAATTTTTTTTTTGTAAGCTAGCTATGCTATATTATTATAAGAGGGGAAAAAATTACAGGTGTTCTGTTGCTGCTCTGCAACTTGGGAAACCAATCCAGTTGCAGAACATTTGCTTCTTCAGGCTTACTACCCGGAATATACCAAAAACCAAACTGTTAATCTTTATACAAGAATTGTCAAAAAACTTATCTATTGTTTGAGGATTTGCAACCTGCTTGCTATAGCTATACATACTATTAGAAAGTAGAAAGCCTATCATTACAAATTAAACATAGGAGGAGGGAGGATCATCCCAAGGAACCAGGTGGGTTTCCTTGTCCGTGGCGATGAAGTTGATGTTGTTTTTGGCCGCCATGATGGTGAATTTCTTATCAAGCAGCTGAATCTGCAACTGAATATATTCCATCTCCTTGGCCAACTCATTGTGGACAACGACCTTGTCAGTTATGGCTTTGTTGAGATGCTTTTTCAAATGCCAATAAAAGTCGATGGTGTGAAAATACTTTGTGTCCCTAGCATGGGTTGAGCCTGTATCTGAAATCCATGGCATGAGCTCAACATCGATTTCAGCATCAGGGGTGCTATTCCTTTCCTGTCGAGTCTCGTCTTCAAGCCTTTCCATGACATCTTGGGCTTCTGGAGTAGTGAGGGTAGAGTAGGTCTTAGCAGTCGTGATTGCATCTTGGTGCGCTTGAGGGAGTGGAAGATGAGCTCGATGGGCATTGCTGCGTCCTCGTGCTCTAGAGTTGTCCATTGAACCAAACCAAACCCTGTGTGCAACCCTTGCTTGTCGAGGAGAACGAAGGCGAAAGCTAGGGATGCTACTGTAGTTGCTCTGTTCTCTACATTGGTTGATGGGGCCACGAAGATGAAGAACTCGCCGAAGCATATACTTATCTCGATCAACTAAGCTCGTCATCTTTCGCTCTGTTGGATTGCTCGTACTTTCTTTGTTATGGTGCCTTGAATTGCTGGGCATCGACTTTCTGGCTCATAATCAGAGTGGATTTGGTGGTGGATGTAAATGGTCGTCAGCTTCAACACCATGCTAGTACGACTAATTGAGGCGAACCAGTGAGGAGGATTGTCTCGCATGATCAAATCTTCCCAGAGATGTCTGCAATTACTGTGTGTAGTAGCCTTCATGATTTCCAGCTCGAACCCAATTAAGGGCCATAAAACTAGTTTAATGCTCTGCATGGGATGGGGGTTGAGTACATCTGCGTGGCATCTGGAAACTTGTGTCGGGACTCCCCGTGGTCCTATGGGCTTTGTTATCCCCTAGCCTAGGGATAACTATGGAGATCACGTCTCGAGGCCCATAGGTCCTAGACATGGATACCGGGAGCTAGATGACTTAAGCATGGCCTCAGAGGGCCCCTCTTTTCTTCAGTGCAATCCACATATCACCAATAGCAGTATCCATCACACCAGCCTGGTCTTGAAGTAGCGGTAAGTCTTGCCCCATGAGGTAATGAATTCGGGTATCATGGTATGTATCACTCTGATTTTTGAAGAACTTGAACATGTTGTATTTGAATCCTTGCTTGGAAATTATGCTCTTTGCCTTGTTCAAACTTGGAAGGGTGAAACAATGCCCTAGTAAGTTGATTTCCCTTAAGGATGGGTTGCTACTGGGTGGATCTTTGAAGAGTCATCGTCCGTTCCCTCCATACTTACTACTTTCCATCTTTATTCCTTCCATCTCCCCTTTCCTTTTTAGGCATTGGGATTGGCTACACTATGAAGGGTTGTACCTTACCATGTGGGAAGAAGGGCTAAAGGCCCAGAGGGTAAAAGTAGCTAGCAAGAGTTAAAAGCCAATTTTGAAACCTTCGAGATACTTCGCCCAGGGATCCCCGAGAAAGCAATGAAAAGCTTCTCAGTAAGAAAAGGGGACCCACAAGATAACATAAACACTCAAGCTACTAGTTGATGGATAGGAGGTCTCATCACCAGTCGACCTATTATGACCATGGGCATGTAGCGGTATGACATTACCACCCATCTGGTCACCAAACCAGGGTAGTGGCTCTTTGTTGCATAGCCAAGAGAAAGGGGGTCTCATTACGAGCTAACCTTATTTTCGTGAAATGTTTGTGGATAACGCTGTCACCTTTGGTAATCAAGCCAGGACAGTGGCCCTCAACTATTCCCTTGAAGCATAAGAGCAAAAGATCAAAAGAAATGAAGCTAAGAATAAAAGGCAATGAATGGGCTAGGAAACAATTGTATCTATGGCAAGGTGCAACTCACCCTCCACAAAGGCACCCATAGGTAAGACTCTAAATTTCCTTGTTATCACATGCACCCCATGCCCAAATATTTACCCCATGCCACCTCATACACTTACATGACGTGGACTAGATTCCACCTGGGAAACACCTCAAACTTAAAAGAGGTTAGTCCAATAGGACACCCTGAGACCCTCTCCAAAACTAACTTGTCAAATTGCATAACGTCTTTGAGCATTTGTTTGGGGTTAAGGGGGGTTTGATGCACATGTTTGGGTAATTTAATTATTGGATGTGATTTACATTCTATGATCCTTGTGACTTATGAACCCTTGGAGGGTGTACTTGTTGTTTCTGCAAAACCTTTCTCGGTGGAGAGGTACACATGAGGGAATGATTATCTCAGATCTTCATGGGGGCTCAAAGCCCACATATGGATGTTGAAACCCCAACTAGGGGTAAGAAGAGATTGAAAGCTTGCACCAGATGAAGGAATAACGTTGCCTTTGGAGGCACTGTGGAAGACCTAGACCTAAGTTCTCATGGTCGTCCCACCTGAACGTTGGTCTTGGACGTCACCTCTACAGCCCTAGACGTCACTTGTCAGCTGGGGTTGTCACCATCGAGGAATTCATGAGGCTATTGGCATGTGTGGGAAAATTTAAGGCCTTTGGAGGCCCAACGTTTCATCTCCTTTGCCCAACATCCCACACTTGAGGCCCAACGTCACCCTAGGAGGGCATGACATCACCTTTGGAGGCCTATTTAGATGCAAATTGAATTTATTTTGGTAAAAATGTTATTTTGTAGTAAATTGGGAAAGTCGACCCTGATATTTTGACCTAAACTAATTAAAGGTCAAATTTTGGTATAAATAAACATAAAGTGACATTCATTTTCATCATAACTCTCTCTTGGGAGAGTGGAGGTCTGAACTTTTTTCCCTACTAAGGGTTATTGGCTGAAATAAGGAGGGCGCTACTCTTTTAAGGCTTGTTTTTGTCACTTGGACAAATTTTATGAAGTTTTGTGGCAATCTTGCATGGTTTTATATGATTATTCTTGGTGCAAGTAAGTAGATTTTTACTTTGTCATTGTAGATGGTTATGGTAATGGTTTGCTTGCTCATACAAGATTATGAAATTGCATGTTTTAATTAATGCTTGAAGTAAGAAACTTAAAGTGCTAACTTTCTTGCTTTTCATTTGGCTAGCTTTATTGAATTGATCTAGTAACTAGTGAAACCCTAGGGCCCTAAAGTGCTAGCTCTCTATTGGTTTATACTTAGTTATTGTGCAAAGTACTTTTCATCCATAAAAATCCAAGAAGGAGGTGCTAGGGCCTAGAAGTGCCTACACCCTAGCTTCCTCAATTCTTAAGGTCAAACCTAGGAGGTCTTAAGTTGCTACTCCTCCTAGGTCTTTCTCCCTCTTGGATTATATGTAAAATCACTTGTTAGAAGCCTTGAAGGAAGCCACCTACTTGACTCCACTACCCTTAGAAAGGCACTAGTCAAACCTCACTCTTTGACAAGTATCTTCAAACTCAAACTCCAAACTGTTTCCTATTTGATTACCCTACTAGCTTTAACTACTTAACTAACCTAGCTTAGAGATACTGACATCCACTTAATTACTGCTGATAATTCATTGTTACAACCTTTGTTTGTAGTCTATATCAGCCTACCAACCACCTTAGAACAACCCATAATTTGTACAAGGCAAGTTACTATCAATATATGCTCAAGTGTTTGTTCAATTGCCTTAGTAGAGTACATTTCTGAAGCTTGTTTATTGCTGTCACTACTTCTATTTTACTGCTGTTGCATTTAACTTAGACAGCCTGTTTAAATCCAATTGCTGGTTGATATATTTAGAGAACTCACATAAAGACAAAGTATTATCATTGATGCTTTAAATGCTTGTTCACATTGTCCGCACAAGTGCGTTCTTGTTGATACAAATTTGCATCTGTTATCATTTACTTATCGCTATCATCTAATTGTCATTTGCTGCATACATAGATAACCAACATATATTCACAAGTTTACTGTCTTGTTGAAGCATTATTATCATTTGTTATTGCCTTTGACACTTGCTGTTGTATTGGTAAGGGGCAGGTACACTTTATATTTCTTTTGCTTGTATTGGCTATCTATATTAAGGAAGTTTTTGCTGGGTTTCCTCCGCCATGAGGGTTTCCCAGGATAAATGATGTGTATCTTGTGATTGTGTTTCTCTCAGTGATCCTATCTATGCTATTGTTATCTAGTAAATTGAAATGAAACCTAATAATAACTCAAATCTTAACATGGTATGAGAGCAAAGCTGAAGAAAACATCTTTCATTGGATAAAGAAAAACGTCACTGTCACTGTACAAGAAAATTAGGGCTTTTTGTTGAAGAGGAATATCAACGTAAAAACCATCTAGAAAAGTGCGCCCTAGCCTAGGGAACTCTTTGGCACCTTTTCAGTGGACAGAGCCTCCGGAAAGTCAAACCCTAGTTTTGACTAGTACCAGAAAACCAGAAAACCAAAAGTACTAGAAAACCAGAAAATTAGAAGTACCAGAAAACTAGGAAACCAGAACCAGTACTAGAAGTACCAGTCCAGATTTCCGCAAGCTCAGTTTCAAGGGGTAAAATTTGGATTTTCAGAAATCTGACTGCACTAACTTACTCGCCTTAGCTCAGCGCATCTAGCCCCTAGATCAGAATTTCAAAATTTGAAGTTTGAAAAATTAGTGTTTTCTCATAAAACCTTAAGTTGCAGTTGTAGTTTCAGAATCAGTTGCAGTATCAGTTGAAGTATCAACTGTAGTACCAGTTGCAGCCACCCTTGAAGTTTTTAAGAGTTGGTAATTATTACCGTTGCTGCCAGATGGTGCCACTACCTGTAAATACTATCAGAGGTATGTATTCACATATGTTTAAATTGTTAAGCTTTAAAGGGTATTTGCAGGAGACGGGATCTCTTGCCATAGATCAAGAAGGATCTCAAGATCCAACACATTCAGAGGAATAATGCAACCCATGTTTGATTATTCTGATATGCATCTATTTGTTACGACATTATTTTGATCTAGGTTGCATCATTCTAACCTTTGGTCAAAATTTAAGTCAAAGTATTAGATTGATTAAAGTTGAGATCATAGTGTTTATCCTCTAATCCAACTTTCTGTCAAGATAGCATATTGTCTTAGTACAGAAGACAGGTTGAAAAAAACACTCGTCATCTTGAGTGAAGGAGACTTGGAAGAAAAACAACACACTCATTCTTGAGGACAAGGTTCCAGGTTCCAGGTTTGATTAATTAGGTTGATAAGATTTAAAGTTGCACATGACAAGTTGATAACTACCCCTTTACAAGTAAACACTATAGTTGAGGTAGCAGTCTTTGAAAAGTATTATACTTGCTAGCATGTGAGCATATTGAGATAAATGCGTAATGTAATCATTTACCAGATACAACTAACATCTCCTATAGGAGAAACTTCTTGTGTTGGTTCCAGGTTACCATGGAGGAATGTTTGCTCGTAGCACTAGAAGAGTGTTGATCTCATTTCGTATTGTATTTCTTACTTTTGATCTTTGTTTCAAAAAGGTCACAAGTGATAGCTCTAAAGGAGTTAATGTGACGATTATTTGTGCTATTGTTTTATTTACTATTATCAAAAGAGTATTATTCTTGCTTGTTGTTTTGTTGACCTTGTTTCAGGTCACAGGTAATAACCCTGAGGAAGCTATAGTGAAGGCTGTAGAAGGCAAGAGTTTAGATGAGACATGAAGCAAACTATGTACATGACCATATACATTCATGTACCAAAGAAGATGAAGAAGAAGCTATCCTTTGAGATCCAGAGTATCTCATAGGGAGATTGATTGTAAGGAGCAGAAGGCTCCAAAGATGACCGAACATTAAAAAAAGAACTCATAGTAGACTTGTTCAAAAGATAATGAAGCCACCTTGACAGGGAGCAAAATTCACTTGAATTCTGACTCAACTTCTCATATTTAGACTTGGTATCCAACACCAAGTATACCCTATAAGAGATGATAAAGTCCTTGTAGACTCAGAAGAAATCGAGAGTAAGCCTGATCTCAGAAAGGATCAGATGAAGAGACAACTTCCAGGACTGGGAGACAGATGCCATGAGAAGACTAGATCGTAGCTTCATGAACTTCTAGGAGATATGAAATCTCCTAGGAAGATTCCCTTGTTTCAGTGACAGAGAAGGAAGCCAGTCAGAAAGACTAGGATATGGATTCTTCCGTGAGACTAGAAGAGAAGTCAGTATTGACTTCCAAGATTGATTTAAACAGATCAAGCATGTTGCAGATGTACACAGCCTGATGTGTGTCCAGAGGATTCTCCCAGCAAGAGGGAGAAGACTATGACGAGACACTTACTCCAGTAATTGAAGAAATAGTTCCAGTATTTATGAAGACAACCAGAACAACGATGATTAATATATAGTATGAGATGCATGGGGAGCAATCCCGATATTTAAAATTGAGTGGTAGTTGGTGCATTACATTAGTTGGGTCATGGAGACATGACTACTATAAAAGATAGAGTTACCTCCATGAAAGAAGAAGAGCTACCTTCAGTATCAATTATTGAGCCACTCTCAGTTTCAGATGAAGTTGTTGCCGTGATAGAATAAGAGGAGTTACTCTCAGATTTCAACAACCATAGTGAGGATGAAGCAATCATTTTCAACCTCAGAGCAGCTGCAGGTGTAGAGTCCCAATTCCAGAGAGAACAATTGTAGAAAGAGGAGAGGACATACTCTCAGGCAGTGAGACAGATAGTGCTTTGTAGAGAGCACATAGAGCTAGCACATGATTGTGCAGATTGAGTTGCGACTGAGCAAGTGTACCAGATTGGTACAATGTAATGTGAAAATTTGGTTTGAAGTTGAAGATAGAAAGACTCAGGTCTGCAAGTTGAAGAAGGATCTGTACAGGTTGAAGCAAGTTCCTAGAGCTTGATATGGAAGAATTGACAGTTTCCTGAAGAGCTTGGGCCTTACCAATAGTAAAGCTGATTCTAACCTTTACTTCAAGGTTATGAATGATGAGCCAGTGATATTGTTGCTACTATATGTAGATGATGCATTCTTGACAAGATGAAGAAAAGCTCATCACAGATTGTAGAAGAAGCTCGCTACAGAGTTTGATGGAAGACCTAATACATTATCTCTTAGGTATTGAAGTTTGGTAGAGCACAGAGAAGATCTTCCTTAACCAAGGGAAGTGTGTAGTTAAAATGAAGAGGTTTGACATGTTGAAATATAAATCCATGTACACACCCATGGAAACAAAGTCGAAGCTCCTGATAGATACCTCGTCAGAATTGGTTGATGCTACTCTGTACAGACAAATTATTGGTTCGATGATGTATCTGAGGAATACTAGGCCAAATATATGTTTTGCCTTGAGTCAATATCTAGTAGAACCCAGACGTGTTCACATTGTTGCTGCAAAATATATGATGAGATACCTTAAGGGTACGTTGGATTTTGGTCTCTGTTATACTAGAGATCATGACTTCAGATTGTATAGATATACTGATTCAGATTGAGTTAGAAGTGTCTTTGATAGAAAGAGCACTTTAGGATGTTGTTTTAGTTTGGGGTCAGCCATGATCTCATGGTAGAGTAGGAAGCAATCCAACATTGCTCCCAGCACGACAGAAGTGGAATACATTGTTGCATGTTCCGCTAGTTGTGAAGCCATATGGCTTCGGATGTTGTTGACAGATCTATTTGATCTGGAGATGGAAGCCACTTTGATCCTATATGATAACCATAGTTGTATAAAGATGATCTGTTCCATGATGAGTCGAAGCACATAGAGATCTGGTATCACTTCATTCATGATATGATGCAAAGGGGAGCATTAAAGCTCCAATATGTTGGCACAGATGAGCAGGTTGTAGACCAAGTCTCTGTCTCGTGTAAAGTTTAAATACTTTCGAGACAAGTTTGGTATAGTCCGAAAGGACCTCCCTTGAAAGGGGGAGTAGTACTAATGATACTACGGTATCCTGACCAATAGTGGGTAGCTCAGTTAAGATTTTATATCCTAGGGGACTAATCATCCCTGGACAGATCTCGGAGGTCCGTAAGGATGGGCTATCAGAGTACTTGTGCATGTATATGCTAGCTTTGGTCAAAAGTGGTAGCTCCGTTAGGATTTTATATCCTAGGGAATCTTTTGATTCCTGGGCAGATCCTTTGGATCTCTCAGAGTACCACAAGATGTTGTTGATGCCAGCCTCCTGCTGAAGATTTCCAGCTTCGTGCTGATGTTGTTGATGCTAGCCTTGTGCTGATGATTTCCAACTTCGTGCTGATGCTGTTGATGCCAGCCTCATGCTGAAGATTTCCAACTTCGTGCTGATGTTGTTGTGATGCCAGCCTCGTGCTGAAGATTTCCATCTTCGTGTTGAAGATTTCTAGTTTCGTGCTGATGTTGTTGTGATGCCAGCCTCGTGCTGAAGATTAACAGCTTCGTGCTGGTGTTGTTGAGATGCCAACTTCGTGCTGAAGATTTCTAGCTTCGTGCTGGTGTTGTTGAGATGCCAACTTCGTGCTGAAGATTTCCAGCATAGTGCTGATGTTGATGATGCTCCAGCCTTCGTGCTGTGATATTGCTGTTGTTGATGTTGTATCAACCTTGTGCTGTTATTGATGATGATGATGTATTAGTGTTATACTAATCCATGTTGATGCAGATGATGATGATGCCAATTCAGCTTCTTGTTAAAGATGATGATGATGAAGCCACTTCAACTTCTTGCTACTGATGATGATGATGATGTTATTTCAACCTTCTTGCTACTGATGATGTTACTTTAGCCTCATGCCAAAGATGATGATGATGTTACGTTAGTCTCATGCCGATGAGGATGATGATGCTACTCCAAGTCCATGCTGTGAATCATGATGATGAGAAAAAATTACGATGATTTATAGATATGCCAGTCAGTGTTCCAGATGTTGTTGCCCTCTCTCTCTCCTGATGATTTTGTATTGAGTTGTGTCTGTAGAATACCCTTCTTGTTAAGGGGGAGTGTTGAAATATTGTAACTACAAAGAGTATTCTATTTATTATTGAGTCATTATTAAATAGATCAATCCCCTTTAGTGGATTAATCATGTCGAGCATTGTAATTGACCAAATCCCCTTTTGCAGATTGGTCAAACCCTAATTATATTGTGTAAATTAAGAAGTCGGCCCCAACCCCAATTAAAGTGGTTTTAGCCACTAAGAAGACAATTCGACCCTGCCTAGTGAAGAGACACCTTTCTAGCACCTACCGGTTTGTATAAATAAAGGAAGCCAACGCTTCATTTGTTCACTCACTCATTCGATCATCCAGTGCGCAAGTTTGGTAGCTGCAATTGGGAGAAGAGGGAAGAGAGAGGCACATTGCTCAGTGTTGGATATTCTCTAGTGTTTTGGTTTATTGTCTTGGCATTGTATTGGCTATCTATATTAAGGAAGTTTTTGCTGGGTTTTCTCCCCCATGAGGGTTTCCCAGGATAAATGATGTGTATCTTGTAATTGTGTTTCTCTCAGCGATCCTACCTATGCTATTGTTATCTAGTAAATTGAAATGAAACCTAATAATAGCTCAAAGCTTAACACACATTTCATTTTAAGTGGTTCATGCTCTTTACTTTCTGCAACACTTTCATTTCAAGTTATCTTTCAAGCAATTTTATCGAGCATTTTGGGTGGTTCAACTGTTAAGCTTAGGAGTTGCACATTAGTGCCCGTGGAGGCCATTTTTAAAGTTTCATTTCTCTTCCTCTTGAGTTGCGCACTTAGCTCGTGGAGGCTCTCTTTGTGGTCTTTTCATCTCTTGAAGTTGCGCATTTGAGCTATTGAGCAACCCCCTTGAAGTTGCGCACCTCTCTTGGGGCACTTCAAGTTTGGGGTTTGAGTTGTGTTGTATTGTTGTGGATGCAATCTTGAATTATCTCCTTCATTTTTCCTGCATAATCAATATGAGTTAGACGTTAGATCTAACAAGTGCTTGCTTATTTCACTTGTTGATAGTTGCACTTCGTAATTTGTTGTAGCACCTAGAAATTCTTTACATTCTTTATTGTGTTGATAGTTGTTTCAATTCTTTGTATCTAATCTAATTGTAAAGTTTTGTGAAGTTTTTCTTTCTATTCTTTGTGTAACTTAATTAACCCCATTTGCCTAACCTTAGGCACTAGTATTAGTTGTCTTAGGGAAAGGTTTTCTTTTGCATTGAAATTTTGCATTTGCATTGCTGCCTCTCATTTAGGCTAGTTTCCCCCAACCTTTAACAAATTAAAATTAACTCCTAAACTTCACCTAATAACTCACATAGTAAATAGGGTCTACCCCCTTGGCTTCCCTAGGAGTAAGCCTAGACGAAAGAAGTTCAAGTCAAGGTGACAGTGGGCTTGAACTTAGGCATTGTGTCTCCAAGGACACACTAAGTGGATTGAGACTTAGTCCACGTTTGCAAGTGTGTATAGGATCACAACATATATGAATTTACTTTTTTAATATAAGTTTTCCTTTCACCTTTCTAATATTATTTCAATAATTGAGTTACGATGCACATTTTATTTAATAAAATGTATTTCCACTTTATAACTTGTACTTCATAGTTTTTCCTTTTACCTTTAATAAAGAAAAACACTTTGACTTTATAAAAAGTGTCACCTTTTCGATTATCCTTTTTTATATCTTTTAATGGCCTCTTTTATCACTTTTTTCCTTTTTTATATTTTTTAATCCTTAAATACTTATTTAAAGTGTAAGCTTTTCAGTTTAAAAATAAGGAGATAAAGTGTGAATTTTTCACTTTTAATACTTATTTAAAATGTAACCTCTCTTCTATAATAATTGACCAATTTATTTAGTCAATGGACGTGGCCGTACGGATGGATATGGCACTTCAATTTTAATTCGACACCCACGAATTATGTTTATGCCAACAATGGAGGTACGAACGTGTACACAGTGCTAGACAGGTACAAAGATTTAATTAATTTTGTAGGGACGTAGTAGTGAGTGGAAAATGTCTTGGAATTGGTAGGGTGGCAACGACAATGAAGCTGTGCAGATAGGTACGACCAATTTTGAATAATGCCACGGACAGTACGGCAATGACTACAGATGGTAACAAATCAATGATTAAATATATGGCTCGCAATTCAACGGATGTACGGAATTGATTGGCAGGGACTTGTAGAAAATGCAATTGCGGATTGTATGGCTTGAGCAGAGTACGGATTAATTGCAGAAATGCAATTCCAGATTGTATGGAAGAGCTGTAATGTGACATCCGTTGTACTTTGGACTTGATTAAAATTTTTTTTAATCGTACGGGTACGATAATTGTACTACAGAGTTTCCAGCGTATTTAAATTTATTTTTCTTTTCCTTTTAATGGCTCGTGAGATTTAGACAATGGATAATCTCAGCTGATTTTTTCTCCTTGGTTATTTGACTTTTTCCTTTTCTTTTATTTCTTTTTTTATATAACGGCAGAGTAACTTTTAACTTTAAATGGCCAAGGACCAAGTTTTGGTCAAAGACCTGAAAGGATCAAACTCAAAGAGATTGGCAAAAAGGCAACGAAATTGACTAGAAGGCTAGTGGCCAAAGGCCAAAATCAACAAAAGTGCCTGAGAAAAGGGCTCTGATACCACTGTGGTGAACTAACTCAGTTCACTTACGTAAACATCCAATGTAAATAAGACAGTAAGTTATAATCCATAAATGACAGTAATAAATGTATATAAGAATATATGAAATAATGAGATATATGAGATAATTACAAATGAGGAATGAGGGCTAAATATATATCTCGTGTAGGGGTGCCCTTACATAAGAGACATGATCTTTCATATGTCACGTCTCTTCATTATTAATCATTAGTTATTTATATTATTAATTATTATCTATTTATACATATTTATATGTATTTTTATGTTCATAACAGAGAGCCCAAGTGACAGTTCAGAGAGAGCAGAGCACCAAAGAGGCTTGGGTCCTACTTGGCGATGGTGACGAGCATCACAGATGCAGCGCCCGAGACATTTGCGCACGCAGTTGACCAACAGGTTTGGTGAGAGGCCATGCTGGAGGAGTATGACTCCATTATGGGCAATGATGTATGGGATGTGGTGTCGAGGCTATAGGGGAAGTTGGTTCTGACTTCTAGATAGTTATAGAAGACCAAGTATGTTGCAGATGGCAGCATAGAGAAACCCAAGGCCTGGTTTGTGGTGCGTGGATTCTCTCAGGTAGAGGGAGTTGATTATGATGAGACATTCGCACCAGTTGCGAGATACACTTCCATTCAAAGTATTATTGCCATAGCGGGAGAGATGGGTTAGAGGATACATCAGATGGATGTAAAGACCCTCAATGGCTTTATTGAGGAGGAGATGTACATTGAGCAACCACAGGGGTTTGAAGTGTGTGAGAGAGAGTCTCACGTGTGCCTTCTGAGAAAGGCACTGTATGGTCTGAAGCAAGCACCCAGAGCTTGGTATTCGTGCATTGACTCATATTTTCTTTCGATGGGATTTGAGAAGAGCGATGTTGATCGTAACCTCTATTACATCATTAGAGGTGAGAACATGCTCATTTTGTATGTTGATGACTTGTTCATCACGGGAGTAGAGCATCTCATAGGCTATAGCTGAGTGCAAGATGAGTCTTTCATCAGAGTTTGAGATGACTGACATCGGGTTGATGCATTATTTCTGGGCAGGGTGGTATGGCAGGAGGAGGGTCACATCCTCCTGGGACAAGGGAAGTATGCTGCAAACATCTTGAGCAGATTTTAGATGGAGGACTGCAGGCCTATGTTGACATCCCTGGTCACCAATTGGAAGAAGCTTAGCGCTTCAGATTCCCAGTTGGTGGATGTTACAGGATACAGGCAGTTGATCGGATCGTTGATGTATCTGGTCAACACTCGACCATATATTTGTTTTGCCGTGACCCCTCTCAACCAATACATGGTGGAGCCGAGGAGTGTTCACTGGATTGGGGCAAAACATGTTTTGAGGTACATTGCAGGTTCAATGGATTATGGTTTGGACTATGTTAGAAGGCATGGAGTGAGTTTGGTTGGCTACACAGACTTAGACTGGGTAGGATGTGCTATTGACAGGAAGAGCACCTTAGGGTGTTTTTTTGGGTTGGGGTCAGGAGTTGTTTCCTGGTTCAATCGGAAACATAAGTCAATTGCTTTGAGTTCAACCAAGGCAGAGTATATGGTGGCCAGTTAGGCTAGTTGCGAGGCCATTTGGCTTTGTAAGTTGTTGGTGGGATTATTTTGTCAGGAGTTGCCTCCAACTGTCATTCACTGCGATAATCAGAGTTGTATCAAACTCTCTGAGAATCCAGTGTTCCATGATAGGTCGAAGCATATAGAGATCCGATACCACTTCATCAGAGATTGGGTTTAGCGAGGGGCAGTACAACTTCAATACATTTCGATTGATGAGCAGGTTGCAGACATTCTCACCAAGGCCCTGCCAAGGGGCAAACATGTCTACTTCAGGGACAAGTTGAGAAACACTTTCCTTGGTAAGAGGGAGTGTTGAGTTTTGGTGTACCTTGGGAAGTGGTCCCCTTGTGGTTTTGGGTCTCTAACCACAAGAGGGAAATACATTGGGACTATGTACCTTGTACTTTATGTCTAATTCCACTTTGACTTCACTTAAGTCAAAAAGTTGGAATTTTGTCACTTAAGGCAAAAATGACATTTTATTCACTAAGTGTGTGAATGAAGGGACATAAAGTGAACTTAGGAAATTTAACCCAAAGTGGGTTTTGAGGTGAGATTCTTTTGGAGAGATCTCACCTTTGATTAGAGATGGCTTGGGGCAGTGTTGCCAGAAGCGGGAGCGTCGAAAGCGTCATTTTCCAAAAATCCTCGGAAGCGAAGCATCCGGGAAGCGTCTGTTATATATATATATAATTTTTTATATATATTGTATTTATATTCAAAAAAATATGTAGAAAGACAAATTAGCTGCAGAATATATGAAAACATGCATATTTGTACATCAATATAGATA
>JZKD02S1672851.1:601163-612914 GCA_000966675.3 Picea glauca | reverse complement strand
AAGTTGGGTGAGTGAAATTAAATAAAGTGAATATTAATGGAGCATTTAATTCTCACCGTTGATCTTGGGCAATGTGAGCCCTTGGATCAAAAGGGAAACCTAAAAGTCACTTAGGAATTCTAAAGGAGGAAAAAGGCCAAATGAGAATTCATTCTTTCTTGGAGAGATTGAGAGATTGAGAGAGAGCTAAAGAAGGAGAAGTTTCCATTTTCTGAAGAAGGGTTTGCAGCAAAGAAGAGGCACGATTTTCAAGGCTAAAGCTGGGCACGAATTTCGAGGCAGCCAACAGTGAGAATAAATCCGTACGGTACGGATTTGGTTCAGCCACTTTTATTGTTTCTGTTCTGGGCCGTACAATGCACGTTTTCCAAGGAAAAAAGGCAGCAATTAATGGTCCGTACAGACCGTACGACCGTCGTACAGCAGCAGCAAATTCTGGGCACAAATTTCTAGAAATCCGTACAGTCCGTACGGTACGGCTGTCTGTGCACAGAAATCGAGGGTGGCTGTGTTGGGTTTCTTCCAGTCAAATTCAAGCACGGAATTCGAGGGAAGAGATAAGTACTAGATGTTGGTTTTATTTTTGCTGATATGTAATTTCAGAAATTGAAGAAATAAGAAGAACTCCTCTCTCTCACTGGTTTTCCCCACACTGGGGTTTTTCCAGGGTCATTTGACCAAAAATCATTGTGTCATTAAATGTGTGCTTGCTGTTATAATTTCTGAGTTTTTAGGACAGCCATTGAAAAGATTATTTATTTCATGTGTTTCAGTCAAATATCATTTTAATATTTAATGCATATTAATGTTTGCAAATTTCATTAATATTGGGAAAGGGCATTAAACATTTGGAGTGATAAGGAGTGATTGAAACTAGGATTGGGATAAATTGCAGGGTGAGAAAACACAGTAAAAATCAACAATTGTTATCTAGTAGATGGAAAAGAAACTTAATAGCATCTCTAAAAATTAACATGGTATCAGAGCTAAGTTGAAGAGAGCACCTTTCACTGGATAAGAAAAAACGTCATTGTTGCCGTACAAGAAGATTAGGGCTTTTTTTGGAGAAGAATTTCAGCTTAAAAACCACCTAGGGAAGTGTGCCCTAGCCCAACGAACCTATTGGCAGCTTGAGCGCACCTTTTCTGTGGCTAGAAACTCCGGGAAGTGAACCCCTAGTTTTTGGTTGGTACTAGAAACCCAGAAAACCAGGAAACCAGAACTAGTACTAGAAGTACCAGTCCAGATTTGCGCAGGACCAGTTTCAAGGGGAAATTTAGGATTTTCATAAAACTGACTGCACCAGTCTACTCTCCTCAACCAAGCGCACCTCCTGGCAAGTTCATATTTAATTTCTGCAAGCACCAAGCACCAAGCACCAAGCACCAAGCTATGGTTTCCCCAGTGAGTTTGGGAGCAAGAAGACAAACTTTGGTAAGCGAAGGAGCAAGGGAGAGATTGATATAATGCTCATAAGCCAGGCTTTGAGAATAGGCGTGTTGGGAAGCAAGAGACCGAGTCAATGGATGCCTAGTCGATAGGGTTTGAGCATGGGCGAAATAAACAATGAGAGGACCGTTATGGTATGATTGGAGAATAGGAGTAAGCATTATTTACATTAGAGAAACGTAGTATAATATCTCCCTATGCTAGGGCTCACACTCAACATAGTATAACCTCTCATGTCGCTAGGGTTCATGCTCAGAGGTGTAGTCAACAAGTAAAACTGGCTCTGGGTCTCTCCACATGATTGCTTTCACACGCAGGAGTGGAGAACAACAAAGAAGAACGTGAGGATAAATAGCGAGTCTAGGGAACATCAAACAACAGTTCCCAGACAGGGATACGTTGGGAAGCAAAGCAAACGAAGTGTGGGATGCCCAGGAGGGGCGTTTAGAGCTTGGACGTGTTAGGCAGAAAGAAAATGGAACGTGGATCATCCAGACGCCCGGGTTTAGTCGTGGACATGCTAGACAACCTAAGGATAGTCGTGGGTGCTGAGATATTGGTGGGTACTAGTTTCACTCAAACCTCATTCTACCAAGATGTCAATTACATTACTCTTTATGCTGAGAAGCTCCTCATCCCTTTGAATTTCTACTCTTTGGTTATTCATGTAGAGACCTCCTTGTCTTATATGTATTTTGTTTCATACATGTCTCACACCAATTTGATCAAAACCGGTTTGGAATCAGCTAAACCGGTCAGTCAGATCTTTTTCTAGGCAGAACCAGCCCCTTAGACTGGAAATGATCAGTTCTGGAAATGACCAGTTTTTGTTTGAACTGGTCCTGAACTATCATAATCAGTGGGATGAAGCCAAACTGGCTAGGTTGACTAGTTTTGTACCCTGGAACACTTTCTTAACCCAAGAAAACCAAAAGTTTGGATGATTTTGTAGTTTGATTTGATTGTAGACTATAGTAGGATTATTTTTGGACTTAGCAGGCCATTTAGAGGCTCATTGTAGTTGTTTTTTGGTTCAGATATGTGTTGCAGTCGGTGCCATTTTGCAATATTCACCTTTATAATGCTATATATATGATAAACTTTTTATATTTGTGTCTAATGGTTTGGATTTGCATGGATGTACATGAAAATATATATTTAAAATCAAAATTTGAATATTTTACATATTTATTTGTCAACTGGTTTTTGTGTCCGTTTTTTATCTTTAGATGCCCAATCTATTACAAGATCAGGGGACAGTTTTCTTTCTTTTCAGGGAGTCTCGAAACTCTCTATCCACTTGTTAAATTTACTAGACAAACAGTTTTGTCAAACACTTAGTCAACACACTGATTTCAACCTTCAATACAGACTTCTACTTTATGAGCAGAAATACAAAATGACTAAGATCTGAAAAATATAGCAGTGGAAATAACAACGAACAACAGACAAAATATCACCACATTTGACACTAGATATTTGGGCAAAACCCTTGGAAAAAGCCCTGAAGGGAAAACCAGCCAAGAGAGATATTTTATTGAGCTCGCAGAGAAATATTTCAGAGTTTACAACAGCAATCTTTTACAGAAAAAATTACACAGTACTTATCTCACAAACCCAGTGCTAACTACTCCTTGAAATCTGTGTCACATTGCCTTGGAAACTGTGCCACTTATTTACGGCCTGTACGGCCCAGTTCAGTCAGCAAGAGAGCTACAGGACCTCGATATTAGTGCCCATAGTTGCTGCAGTATGGACCTCTTCTGTATGGCATTATATCCAACTCTAAATGCCCTCAAGCTGCCTCGAAATCTTTGCTGTACATAGCTTGATTTCTGTGCATCCAAAAACAGCAGTACGCCCTCTTCTTTTCTGGTGTATGGACCAGCATTCAATGCTGTACTAATCTTGGGATGCGTGCCCTCTCTCCCTCTTGGAAAGTGTGCCCCTTCTCTTGCCGTTCTTCTCCTTTCTTCTTCAGCTCAATGTCTCTTGGTCTCTCTTGGAATGTGTGTCTTTTTGTCTCCCTCAAGCTGCTTTTATTGACTCTTATAGGGTATTTGCCCTAACCTTCGATCTCAATGGCTGAGATTCAGTCTTAGCCCACAAGATCAATGGACGTGACTTATTCCCTCATTGAGATGACTTAAATCACTTAAGTCACTCAAATGTTATAAAATAACTTTCACTTTACCCAGTAAATAATAAAAGACCCTAATTGCACTTTATAAAATCACTTTATAAAGTCACTTGAGAGAGACATTTGTTTGTCACTTCTGCATGTTAGGCACGACCGATGCAGAAGTACCTCCGAGCTACAAAAACTAACACCACTTTGTTCTGCTTCCTGGACCAAGGATGCTTGGCACTATATATGAGGGAGGTCTTTGGGCTTAGATCTCTCTCACTCTGTCCAGCACATTCCAAATCAGACCCTGTCCAATCAATTATAGCTTTCTTTCCAGTGATTCTAGTGGACAGGGGTACCAAGAGACAGGTAGACAACACTACATCAGCCATTAGATCTATGAGACCCCGAGATGCCTTCCATGCTTGACCTACAGACCCTTGTAGACATGTTATCTCAGAACTTGGGACAACTCATACAACACTAGTAGTCTCTTCTCCGGATCTCGACCATGGGTTGCAGCACCTCAGCAAGGAGGTATCTCAAACCAAATCTTCCGATGCTTCTTGTTCCTTCATCCAGTCATCTATTAGTAATTTCTTCCCTATAACTTTCGATGTTAGGAGAGAGAGAGCATCAAGGGAGGTTGATCGTTTCCTAGGTGAGCCATCCCTCCTGATAGTGTTGGTGTTTTTTTTCTTCGGCTCTCTGCAGTACTTGCACGTGTGTGCACTATTGCTATGCTTCCCCGCTCCATGCTCTCAGGCTTTAGATTTTCTATCTATTGCAACATAGACTAGTTTTAGATTGTATCGTGATTTTCTAAGAGAAGCCTTTGCGTTCCTACTTTGTATCTCACACTATTGTACCTAGCAGTGCTATTGACCTATTGATGGTCATTTGTTGGACACTAATAAAAATATCTTATCTTATCTTTATCTATTTGACAAAACTTCATCAATTTTTGACACATAATTTGCTTTTCCTTTGATGTTGGTTTTTTATAAATTGGCATGCCTTTGCACTTTATCTTCCTCATTGATTGTGAAGTGCTTCCTTTGTTCCAAGTTTTTCAGGTCGAGTTTTGCCAATGTTTTTGCCAAGTTTGTTGATTTCTCAATTTAATGATGCCTGCCAATTTTTTTATCAATGCTGAGTTTGCAACACTAATTCAGACGATCATTATTTTGATTGGGGTTGTACTTGTCATTGATGTGGTCCAATCTACTCCAGAGGTCAATTAATTCATTATCAAGACCTTCAATTGTCCTATTCGTTCATTCTATCTTTCCCTTAATCCTCTCAATATATGATGTAAAATCCATGAAGGGGGACATTTTGTTTTTCTTTGCTGATTTCTTCCAAATTTTGGATGCATTGGCTTGGTAGACTTTATGCTTTAGAAATTAATATAAATAACCCCCAAAATGACTTTGCTCTGAACTTTTTTATAGTTTTTGTTGAGTGGATTTCTGTGGCGCTGTTTTAGGGTCAACATGTGTGTAGGGTATTGGTCAGGCCCTGTGGCTTCCTGCATGCCTTGTTGCAGCTTCCTGTGCAGCCCGTGTCAGCTGCCCACATGGCCTATTGAGGTTGCTCATATAGGCTTATTGTGGCTTCCTGTGCAGCCTGTTGGCTGCAGCCTTTTGTGGCCTTGAAATTATTTTTTTAACCTTCCTAATTCTGAGCAGCACTTGAATCGATTCTGGAATAGAACTTTGAACAAATGAATCTTCCCTCCTTCAAAGGTACAACAGTGTTCGTACAGCAGACCGTTGGGGCCAAAATTGATGCTCTAATTCCACCTTGTTACAGCATTGTAGAAGTGATGCACATTGAATAATTGCACAAGTATATATATTTGAAATATGAATAATGATTATTAAATGATGATCAATGTACAATGCAAGGTGAATATATAAATATCAATGAAGTGTTGAATCATGTAACTTTTGGGTAAAGGAAAAATCTGTAAATATAACATGTATTTTTCCATATATATATATATATATATATATATATATGGAAAAATGTGTTATATTTACAGAAAAAAAATTCAATCAGAAAAGCAGAAGGGTATATAGACTTAAAAAAATATTAACAAATTTAAAATATAAGATGTATTTATTTTTCCATATATATATATATAATTGTTTTGTGTTATGTTTTGTTATTGTATTATTTGTAGCGTGTCTTAAGTTTTACTTAATATACCCCAAGTATATTGCAAGGTCAAAGTTCAAGCACCGTTTGTATCCTTGAATCTATCATGCTTTGCCTCTAGGTCATCATAAGTTCTTAATATATATATATATATATATATATAATTGTTTTGTGTTATGCTTTATTATTGTATTATTTGTTGCCTGGGTGTCTAAGTTTTACTGAATATACCCCAAGTATATTACAAGGTCAATGTTTAAGGACCGTTTGTATCCTTAAATCTATCATGCTTTGCATCTAGGTCATCATAAGTTCTGAGCCTGATGATGAGAAGCCCCTGTGCACTATTTGACAACTCTTGAAACAACTTGAGCTGCTAAAAGGCAGTGCCTCTTCCATGAGTCAGATAAAGTGGGTTTAAGAATGATGTGATTGCCCTATATGTTCCTGAGCCGAGTTATAAATGTACTTGCATAAGTTTCCTGCTATGAAGGAAGAGCTCCCGTAAAAACACTACACATTGTTGATCATGGTAGTTGACAAGGGAGGATAAAGAACTTCAATATCTAGATGAACAGTACTACCTGCCACTCATCTCATAATATGCATGGAGTGTAATATAGAATGATCTTATTTGATTTGTTGGAGTAAAATCTACAGATTTGTCGTCCCTGGCAATCTGGTTTCTACCCCCTTCCAAGTCTATGTTGATGTGACTGGATTTGAAACTGTTCCATAGGGGATGCCAACCTATGCAGTATATGAAGGCACAAGTAGCGAGGAGGGACAATAGCCTCACATTCTAAATGCAAAAATGGGTAATGAAAGTCAAAGACCAACACATGGTATTGATATCACAACAATGTTACTGACCCAAAGAAATCAATTTTATTGTTTCAGTTGAAATTTGTAGCTGCTACACAACGCATGCTAGCGTTTTAGCAAAAGATGAATTTATTGGGTTCTTTCTCCTACCAATCAAGAAACCACAATTGCCATTGCTAGCAAAGGCTGAGGAAAGATCAGCGTCAAGCTTGTGAGAATCATAAATGATGCATTGTTTCCCAGAAACATGCTAATTCTATTATATATTAATGCGTGCAGCTAAATATGAAGATTTATATTTATGGCCTTGGATTGTTAACTATATTGGTATAACAAGATCATGCATTCTAGTAACTATTAGTTGGCATTCAATAGAATAGTTTTATCAATTCTATGCATGAAGTTATATGGCTTGATTATTGTTGTGGCAACGAAAACCTTGTGTTTCAATACCAGGAATACATTTGAAGCAGTCTATTTGAATTCTAGCTTATGTGGTTCTGTTGAGATTTGGGTACCTTGGGAAGTGGTACCCTTGTGGTTTTGAGTCTCTAACCACAAGTGGGAAATACATTGGGACTGAGATAGTACCATGAGGTTGTGGAACCTCATGGTACTATCTCACTATCTTAGTAGTAGTATAACATCCTAATCTACCATCTCAGTAGTGGAACCTCGTTCGTGCCCTACCCTATATCCGATGTGGTTGTGTAACCTCATCAGCAGTAGTATCGCCCCATCCTCCTCATGGGGAACTCTCCTTCCAATTCCAACCTTGGGAAGACCTGCTGTCATGTCTTAGCCAGGTGTTGCTTATTATGTATGCTTATTAATATGCGAGAAGGAAGGGTTTCTTTATTTTCAGCAGACCCAAGAGAGTAAGACTCTACAGACTACAGCTTCTTCTTTGGATTTCACTCTTTCTATTTGTGTACCTTGTACTTTATGTCTAATTCAACTTCGACTTCACTTAAGTCAAAAGGTTGAATTTTTGTCACTTACGACAAAAGTGACTAATTATTCACTAAGTGGGTGAATGAGGGGACATAAAGTGAACTTAGGGAACTTAACCCAAAGTGGGTTTGTGAGTGAGATTATTGTGGGATGATCTCAACCTTTGATTAGAGAATGGATGGAGAGATCTTAGCCATCCTTCTCTTAGGTTTCCTTATGGAGGTTCAAGAGGGGCGCATAGGGCCTGTTGCCGTTCTAATACACACTTCGGGTAACGTGGAAGAAACCTTCAATCCATTTAGTGTGTCCTTGGGGCAAGTCTCGAGTCAAGGTGCTGTCACCTGATCCTCAACTCTTCCGTTTAGGCCAACTCCTAGCGAAGCCAAGGGGGGTAGTCCCTATAAAAAGAAAACTAAGGCTTTTTCTAAACTAAGAAAGAAAAATACTTTAGCCTAGGAGTTTATTGCTGAAAATAAAATTCGATTATTCACCACTTAGCATATATCATCATAAAAAACATTTTCTCATGAAACATTTATACATCAAAAGGATACCACATCTACAATAATCAAGAGCATAAAAAGCATTAGATAATATGCATAAGTAAAACTGCTCACATAAGAAAGATTGAATGTATGTTTTAACCAGTGCCTTAAAGGGAGTCGTGGGCAGTGTAGATCGAAGATTTTATTAAGGTTAATTTTGTAATTAATTAGTGAAAGTGTTTGGCCCCCTTATGTATTATTCACCAATCTAAAACTTGTTGATTGGGTGTGCCGCAAATCCAACAAGGCGAATTGCCAGGTGATTTGACACACTACACCCAGGGTAGAGGTTTTAGACGAATAGTACCACTCGGAGATTGTCCTAATTATGGTAGCAAGGTTCAATTACTTGATAAAAATGAAAAGATAGATCATACACCCTACTTTGTAATCGAGGCACTTGCACAAACACTTGAAAGAAAAGAAAGAAATGAATTGCAACACATAAGTTTATATACCCTGCTTTGTATTTGAGAGAGAGATCAACAAGATATTGCTTGAAAATGTTGTTGCAAATTTGATTGAAGAAAGAAAATTACTTGAAAAACTAAGATTGCATGAAAATCTAAGAATTAGTTTAACATGCATGAAGTTAGAGTGTTGTAGTGTGTTTGGTACATTTGACTTGTGTATTTGATTTTTTAGATCTTAAGCATGCACAACTCAAAGAGAAAAAAAAGACAAACCACAACACCAATTCCCCTAGGGGGATGAAGAAACTAGGCACAAAGGGCCCGCTTTTATTACTTATTACAATGGAGAACTTAGTGTTCTCTTTGAGCTTTTAGCTCTCTTAGAAGAAGAGGGATCCTTATTAATGGATCATTAAGAGCACTACAAGAAGAAAAGAATAAAAGAGACACTTCGTTTTGACGAAGTCACAACCCCCCAAGGTCCCTGAAAGTCTTGAATTTCAACCAAAACGAGCGGAATCTCCTCTTGGATCTATACTTGCTGCAACAAAACAACAAATAAATGAAGTTAGAAACGATAGAAAAGAGTTCTAAACAACGAAAAAAAATTACCAAAATTTTAGGAATTTTTCTAAGGCAAAAAAGACAAAATTTTAGGGCTTTTTTGAGGCTTTAAACAATCCTAACTTAGGCTCTTTTTAAAGAGTTTTGTTTGCTGTTTTAGGACAACGGACATACAATCTCTAAACAGCTTGATAAACAAATTAAGCTAAGCAAGAAATCTTGATCTAAAACTTAGATGAAAAGACCAAGTAAAATGCTTCAAACTTCGCCTAGATCTACCTTTAAAATGACAAATTATAATCAGATGTAGGAGACACATGCATGCAACCTTTAGATGTTGAAAAATAAAATATTGACTTATTCTAACTTGCATGCAATTGAAGAAAAGAGTAAGGAAGAGATATTTTATCAATTTATGGAGCTTTCGTCTGAGCCTGGAACTTTGGGCTATGGGGTTCTCTTGGTAATGGACAAGAAGGCGCTTGATCTCATAAACCTTGGATGATGACAATGGAAACCACCATTTGCCAATCCTCCTTCTTGAGAAACCTGTAATTAAAACACTTGAATCCTGCACAAAACTGTTAAAGGCCTTCCCTACACACACAACTCACAAAGCATGTTAGATTTATCCTAAAATAAAACATGCATTTAAGAGTCTATGAAGTAAACAAAGGCAATAATAGGAATCAACCTAGATTATTCTTACCTAATTATATGACAGCATACCTATTAGGCATTAACAATTGAGCATAAGATCAAAATATTAATCAATACATGCTACCTCATAAACTCTTTGCATTTAGATGAAGACAACCACACATTTGAATCCACACCAAGATTGCTCCAAAGACTTTTTATTCCAATGGTTGCAAAATATTACAATACTTCTTTGCCCAAGACGGAACTAACTAATGGAGAGGTCGACCCCTTCTTAAATAGGAATGGGAGTGACAATCTCTAGGTAAAGCATGCGCTAGGTTTAGGGTTAGGGTTTAGGGATGCATGGGGATGAATGTAGTTGCGCATGAGTGGAAGGATAGATACGTGGGAGTGAAGAGGATTGGAGGTAAGTGAAAGGGGAGTGATGAGGAGTGGAGGGCGAGTGCACTAGGGAGAAGTAGGAGTGAGTATGCGTGATGAGTTAGTTAAGTGGTGTGTGGGCCACATAGGAGATGCGCTAGGGTTTAGGGAATGTGCTACTTAGGATGGGAGTCTAGTTCCTTCATTGGAAACTCCTCCCAACTCCATGTCATCTAATCTAAGTCGACCTCCCCTTAGTTAACTCATCTTAGGCCTTTAGTCAACTAGGGACACACAAAAAACATGTTCCCCAGTTCTACTAAAATTTACGAGATTTAATTAATTACCCATTTTCCGTATTTTTCGAGTAATATTGATTTTTTTAGTGATAATAATCACTTTTTAGTCTCGAATGATGGGAAATAGGGGTTTACATCATACTCCGGACTGAAAAACGACTGCAAACATGGCATCTGATAATGTTTGATGCCATATTTTTTACATTTAGTGACTCAGAATTAATTAATTCCAATTTTGTGGGAATTTAATTAATTCACTAAAACTTTAAAAAAACCTATCAGACTTACCTGCAATTTCCAAACGACTCAGACACTATGTCCTAGTATGAGTTTATATACATTTAGACACTAAACATTGGATTTTCCATGCCAAGACCTGCGTGTCAACACATACTCCAACTTTGGAGCAAGTCTTCTGAGTGAAAAAACTTAGAAATTATTTAATCGCACACTAAGGCAAGCAGAAAAAATAATTAACAAGTAGAAAAACCCACTCTGAAGTATGTGCCCACTCCTAGATCAAGGGTGGCCAATAGCCTTTTACAATCTCTCATACTTGGGACATTTATTACAATGGTGGAAATGCAGGAAAAAGAGGGCCT
The DNA here is from genome assembly GCA_000966675.3 of Picea glauca. NCBI lineage: Eukaryota > Viridiplantae > Streptophyta > Pinopsida > Pinales > Pinaceae > Picea > Picea glauca. The sequence goes on along the minus strand of JZKD02S1672851.1, from coordinate 601,949 downwards.
TTTTAAGCCTTGCTGAATCACTGAAATATGCATATATGAGCATTGATTGCTCATTCTCTGGCGGCTCTTCAGGAAATCCAGCTTGTGCAAACTGGTGGATAACATTGGCTCCATATGAGGACGTGTGGTTGATCTATAAATCTGTAGGAGACCATGTGAGAATCCGGAATTATGCTTCCTGCATCATTGATGCATGTCAGATATCATATCCATATAAAAAACCAACATTATACACAATTTGCAAATAATAAAGTGCAAATACATATAATACAACAAGCCATATATTGAGACGAACAAAGTTCGCTCACACAAGAATTATCCAAAATATCTGGAATATAGTAACCAAATCCATATGGACAAATATATGTAATAAGAATGAATAATAAGATATAAGATAAGATATAATGAGATGATTACAATTGAGAATGAGGGCTTGCTTATATACCCACGCAGGGGTGCCCTTTACCAATAGTCATGCCTTTTGAGACATGACCTTTCATTATTAATAATTATTATTTATTAACTATAATTATGTTATGAATATCTATTTATGTATATTTTATGTTCATAACATTGCCTTCCCCTTAAAAATGCTTTGTCCTCAAAGCATAATCACCTGAAGGCTTCCTTTTGAACTTTTGTTCTGGCACACGATGTCTTCTCAAATCTTCTGTGCTTGGAGTTGTGACTCTCGACGAAACATGATGATATAACTTTTGAATTCCCAAACTAATGTGTCGCATCTTTTGGGGAGTGATCCATCCCAAATCGACTTTCATTGGAAAT
>JZKD02S1672851.1:581465-596617 GCA_000966675.3 Picea glauca | reverse complement strand
TCGTTTTGATATATTCATGAGCATACTTTGGATATGTTGTCTCTAATTGTCTCTAATGCTTTGGAAACATGATTTAAAATCTTAAAAAAATATTTTTTTCGTTAAAATTTAAATAGTTTATGTATTTTTTAAAAAACCGGTTCATTGAAACTGGTTCGACCGGTTTATTACCGGTTCTTGTTCCAGTTCAGGTTGGACCCTCGACCGGTTCCGGTACCGGTTTTGGTTTTTAAAACATTGGAATTATCTTTGAACTGACCTATAAAGTCAAGCCCCCACTGCAGAAAAGGAGTTTCGACAACCACAGACTGAAGAGGCAAGGCTGCTAGCTTTTGCTTCCCTGAAAATAGCTGACACTGTTGACAACCCCTGACCATTTTGTGTACATCTGAGAAGATGGTCGACCAATAATAACATGCTCTGAGGATTTTGTGGGCAGTAGTTTTGGCTGCAAAGTGTCCACCACAAAATCCTGAATGGAAGTCAATCAAAAGTTTCTTAGACTCTAGCTCATCAACACATCTGAGTATCACTCCATCGGGGTTCTTCCACCCCAAGACGTCTTGAATGATACAATACTTTGCTGCTTTCAACCTTAGAGCCCTCCTCTTGTGACCAATCAAATGACTTGGGCAAGTAAGGTTTGAGAGAAAGTATATGATATCTGCATACCATTGATGTTGTTCTAACCTTTGAAGCTCTGATGACAAGGTTGGCCTAGTTTGGTTGGTTTGGCATACTAAGTCCAACACTTGTTCATTTCCCTTGGTGAGCATTTGAGCTAAACCTTGACCTTTAATCAACTTGGTGGGTTTTATTTCTAAGTCATACTCTTGTATTTTAGAAACCCACTTTCCTCTATCTCCCAAACAATCCTGCTGACCAAGGATATCCTTTACTGCTGCGTGAGGGACATACCCCACAATCTTTGAGTATCCTATGTATACTCGAAAATGTTTGAGAGATCTAACTAAGGCATATGCTTGCTTTTCCATACTTGTGTAATTAAGTTCTGAATTCTGCAATGCCTTACTCATAAAAGCAATGGGTTGCTCCTGACCCTCATTATTCTTTTGGAGCAACACCCCTGCAATAATATCCTCAGAAGCAAAGGAAAATATCGGAAAATATTTTGAATAGTCAGGACTAATTAGCACTGGTGATTTGCCAATTGCATCCTTAATAGTTTTAAAAGCAATCTTTCCTTCTTCTGACCACTCATACTTAGCATCTTTCTTTAATAACTTGAGGAGCGGTTTCATTAACTCATCTAAGTTAGGAATAAACTGTCTGACGAAGTTTATTTGTCCAAGAAAGGATTGAAGGGCTTTCTTGGTTGGGAGTAAAGGAACTTTTTGTATGGCTTCGACCCTTTCAGGATCCATTTTTACCCCATCTTCTGCTATGATATGACCTAGCAGCTTGCCTTCATCAACACACAAGATGGACTTAGTTGGGTTCAAGGAGATGCCATATTTTCAGCATCTTTCAAAAACCTGCCTGAGATGACTTATGTGATCTGATCTTTTCTTGGAAAATACTGTTAAGTCATCCTGGTAGATTTCTATGATTTTGCCCATTAGTTCATGAAAGGCATAATCCATGGCTCTCTGAAAAGTGGCACCTGCATTGAGTAAGCCAAAAGGCATTCTTAAATATTCAAACGTGCCCCAAGGAGTGGTGAAGGTAGTTTTGTTATGATCTTCCTTCCTCACCAGGACTTGGTTATAGCCTGAGAAGCCATCCAATATGGACATAATCTTGGAACCAGTTACCCTTTGAAGTAGCGTTTCCATGTTGGGGAGGGGATAGTTGTCTTTGATACATGCAAGATTTAAGTTTCTAAAATCAATACATAGTCTAATCCCCCCATTCTTTTTTCTGACCACCACTAAATTTGAACACCAAGATGAGTGTCTGGTTGGAGTAATGATTCCAGCATCCAACATCTTTTTTAACTTGGCTTGAACTAGAGGTGCCAACTTAGGATTTATTCGCCTAAGTTTCTGTCGGAAAGGTCTTGTGTCATCTTTGAGAGGGATAGTGTGCTGAAACACATCTTCTTTGTATGCTTTGAGTTCATCATAGGTGAAGGAAAACACATCCCTATACTCTCGGACTAGGCTGATTAGTTCCTTCCTTTCCTTTTCTGTGGTTGCTTTTCCAATTTTTATCATTCTTGGGGCTTCTTCTGTCCCAATGTTTATTTCAATATATTTGTCAGGCTTTATTGTTTCTTTTTTCTTTTTGTACATGTCATGCCTGTCAAAAATTTCTTCAAGGGCAGCTATACCTCTGGGTACTGGATTTTTTATGGGATTATCCTCTTCAATATATTCCTTGCCTTCCTCTTTGTAGCTGACATTAAAGTCTGAGAATTCATCTAAGTTAAAGTTTGAGAAAAATGGGGCCCTTTTAAGGCATGCTGAATCACTGAAATCTGCATATATGAGCACTGATTGCTCATTCTTTGGCGGCTCTTCAGGAAATCCAGCTTGTGCAAACTGGTGGATAACAGGGCCTAAGGAGGCTCATTCACTCTTTTGTTGTCTTGGAGAGCTTGAGGAAAGCAATGGAGATGGGAATGGAAAAAAAGGATGAGGGCAACAAGGGCGCCTCCTTCCATGGAGGGTTCTAGGAGGCTTTGGCTCCCATTTATTTGTGGTGTTCATGCTTGCTTGGAGGAGGGCTCACTATAGGAGGAGGGCGCACACCTAGTGGGAAAGTCTTATACTTGGCAGATTGATGTTTGGAGTGTTTTGTTGGAGAGGTAGCACACAAGGGCAGATTTGTGTGCAAGGGTTTCTTCTACAAAGCATTAAGCAACAAGGGCTCAAGGATAGAGTGGGATTGAGCAACAAGTGAGGAGGGCGCACTATGCTTGGGTGCATTCACCTTCTTGGACCTGTATAGCAGCTTGAGAGGGGCTTCCTTTATATCAGGTTCATTTGTTTTATGTACTTGCTGTATCTCACATTTCTTACATCACTTATATAGACTTACATTCCAAACTGGTTTTCCCCAGGGGGGTTTTATCCAGATTCGTGTTGACCAAAACAACCTCTTGTGTCCTAATTTCATGCATGCTAGAGTTTAGAACAACATTATAATAGTTGTAAAGATCTAGAGGTGTGTTATATATTTGAGGTATGCATGTGCTAACCTATGGGCTACTAAAACTACATGCAAGGGCACCTTAAAAGCATATGTAACCATAACAAAACAACAGAAAAGTTCCTAAACTGTTTGCTGTTATAAAACAACAGCAAAGAGCAGTTAGAAGGCTGAAACTTAGAGCCAATCTCAGGTCAAAGACAGACCTAGTTGGCAGCCTGTTAGGACCTCTGATGGACTTCATGGTATCAGAGCCTTGGTGGCCAAGTCTTGCCGATTTTGGACAGCATCTTGTGGACAGTTCTTGACAGCTAGTGGGCAGATTTCTTGACAGCTTGTTGACAGTGATTTATAGCAGCTTGTTGGCAGTGATTTGTAGGAAAATTGTAGGAATGTTGTTGGACCTAGTTTCAATCTCTTTTCACACCTATTTGGATAGGAGTGAGGTTGTGTTGGACAACCTCTTTTCACACCTATATTGCTAGGAGTGAGGCTGATTTTGTACAACCTCTTTTCACACCTATTTTCTCAGGAGTGAGGTTGTAGTTTGACTGCCTCTTTTCACACCTGTGTTGACAGGAGTGAGGCACTGCTCATTTGCAGTTGTAGCATCAGTGTGAGTTCAGTGGGAAGATATGTCAGTATCCCAGATGCGGGCAAGGGATAGGCTAGTCGGAGCTAGCAATTGGTCCCCTTGGAAGACCAGGATCATTTGTGTCTTGGAGGACCTTGAACTATGGGATATAGTTCAAGCTCCCGTGGTGATTCCTCCTGCACCTGCTCCATCAACATTGTTGGATGCAAATTTCAGGGAGAAAAACACCAAGGCGAAACAAACTATTTGTGATGCAGTGAGGGATCACATTATACCCCACTTGACTGGTAAAGACTATGCATTTGAGATATGGGCATTCTTGTGCAAGCTTTTACTAGAGTCCCAACCAAAACCGAAAGATGGTTCTGCAGGACAAACTCAAGAGCATTCAGATGCTCAAGACTAAGTCGGTCACTTCATACCTTGGCAGATTCACTCAGATGAGAGATGAGTTAGCAGCGTTCAGAGAGATTGTGGATCCGAACTTCATGGTGAGGACAACTTTAAACAACTTTACCAAACCTTGAGGTTCATTTGTACGAGGCATTGTTTCCTGAGAGGTCATGCCTACTTGGGAGAGACTTTGGGATGATTTTGTACAGGAGGAGTTGAGATGTAGTTCGGGGTCTTCAGGACAACAACAAATATCTGAGGGTGATGAGGATCTTGCTCTTTGGACAAAGGGAAAGAAGAAGGTTGGCATGGGTGCACGACAGGGTCCCAAGAGGGGGGCCAAGCCACAGGGAGAGAGTGGCAGTGGATAGAAGAGGGATATGCGCAAAGTGAAGTGCTTTGCTTGTAAGAGGATGGGGCACTATGCTAGACAGTGTCCCAACAGGAAGAAGAAGCCGGGTGGCACAACAACTACAACGGATGAGGCAAAGTTTCGGGCATAGTTTGAGAGGGAGTGTTCCTTCCTCATTTGTTGTAGTTTAGTTGAGATGACACATAGCATTTGGTACATAGACAACGAAACTTCGAGCCACATGACAAGTGTTAGAGAGCATTTTACTGACCTCAAAGATACAAAGGTTAGGATGGAGATTTCTCTTGATGATGACACCATCGTCAGAGTTGTTGGACGTGGCATAGTTACTTTTCAGAGGGAGAGTATGCCACCTCTTTCGTTCAGGGATGTTCTCTACGTCCTTGGGTTGAAGAAGAATCTGATATCATCTTCCACCCTGCAGGATAGGGGTCTTGAGGTGCCCTTCAGAGGGACAAAAGTCCTCATACACCCTAAGGGGTCTCGTCTCACCTCAGGGAAGGTGATTGGAGAGAGGGATGTACAACTATACAGATTTATTTTTCAGCCCTTGCATGCTTTGGCAACGAGTAGCGACAACAACAGTCAATTGTGTGATTTGTGGCATCAGAGGATGGCACACCTTCATCATGGGGCTCTTAAAGGACTGGGAGAGGTTGTGACAGGAGTTCAACAGTTCAGTTTAGAGCATCAGGATGTGTGTAGAGGGTGTGCGCTTGGTAAGTTTACCAAGGCTTCTTTTCCCTGTAGTGATAGCAGGTCAGCTGGGGTACTGGATTTAGTACACACACATGTGTGTGGGCCCATGTCTTGTGCGTCCTTGACTGGTTGTGAGTACTATCTCACATTCATAGATGATCACTCCAGGAAGACCTGGATCTATTTCCTGAAGGCCAAGAGTGAGGTCTTCAAGAGGTTTCAAGAGTTCAAAGCTCTTGTGGAGAACCAAACAGGAAAGAGGATCAAGGTCTTGCAGTCAGACAATGGAGGTGGATATTCCTCCAGGGAGTTTGTAGACTTCTGTACTCGTGCATGGATCAGAAGACAGATGATCGTGCCTTACAACCCCCAGCAAAACGGGGTTGCCGAGAGGAAGAACATGGCGATTACAGGTGCAGTGAGATCTATGTTGCATGATCAGAGTTTGCCTCTATACCTTTCGGTTGAAGCGAGTGCTGCTATAGTTTATCTGTAGAACGGGAGTCCCCATAGGATTTTGGGGAAGAAGACTCCTGAGGAGGCCTTCATTGGTAGGAGGCCCGATCTTGAGCACATCAAGATTTTTGGTTGCTTGACTTATTCTCATGTCCCCTTAGAGAGGAGGACAAAGCTAGACCCCAGAATCCAGCAGGGGATTCTAGTTGGATACTCAGAGGTCTCAAAGGCCTACCAGATTTACATTCCATCACAGCGGAGTGGATCTTTCTGGAGGTCTCTCAAGTCGAGAGTCAATATTGAGGATGTTGTAGAGGCATAGATTGATGTTTCAGAGGGAGCACAACCTCAGGTGTCTGGTACACCAGTTTCAGGGGTGACAGGGTCACCTTGCACAACTTCATGTTCATAGTCACAGGGGGTTTAAGCAGAGGGTGTAGAGGCTTCAGGATCTTAGAGTGCAGGGATTAGGTCTGAGACAGATACTCTTGGGCGAGGAGATCTTACTTCTCCTTTAACTACTCCGGGGAAGAGGAAAACGAGATGGTTTTAGGAGAGCCTGAAGGACGCTAAGGAGAACGTAGGAGAGCCCAAGAGACAGTTCAGAGAGAGAAAAGCACTAGAGAGGCTTGGGTCCTAATTGGCGATGGTGACCAACATCACAGATGCAGAGCCACAGACATTTGCCCAGGCAGTTGACTAGCAGGTTTGGTGAGAGGCCATGCTAGAGGAGTATGACTCCATTATGCGCAATGATGTTTGGGAGGTGGTTCCGAGGCCAGAGGGGAAGTCTGTTGTGACTTCGATATGGTTGTACAAGACCAAGTATGCTGCAGATGGCAGCATAGAGAAACACAAGGCCCGGTTTGTGGAACGTGGATTCTCTTAGGTAGAGGGAGTTGATTATGATGAGACATTCACACCAGTTGTGAGATACACCTCCATTAGGAGTATTATTGCCATAGCGGCGAAGATGGGTTGGAGGATACATCAGATGGATGTAAAGATCACATTTCTCAATGGCTTTATTGAGGAGGAGGTGTACATTGAGCAACCACAGGGGTTCGAGGTGAGAGAGAGAGTCTCACGTGTGCCTTTTGAGAAAGGCACTGTATGGTATGAACCAAGCTCCTAGAGCTTGGTATTCGTGCATTGACACACATTTGCTTTAGATGGGATTTGAGAAGAGCGATGTTGATCCTAACCTCTATTACATCATTAGAGGTGAGGACACACTCATTCTCATTTTATATGTGGATGACTTGTTCATGATGAGAGCAGAGCATCTCATAGATGAGTGCAAGCAGGGACTTGCATCAGAGTTTGAGATGAGTGACATCGGTTGATGCACTATTTTTTGGGCATGGAGGCATGGCAGGAGGAGGGTCACATCTTCCTGGGACAGGGGAAGTATGTTGCAGACATTTTGAGTAGCTTTCAGATGGAGGACTTCAGGCCTATGTTGACTCCCATGGTCACCAACTGGAAGAAGCTTAGCGCGTCAGATTCCCAGTTGGTGGATGTTATAGTATATAGACAGTTGATCGGATCGTTGATGTATCTGGTCAACACTCGACCAAATATTTGTTTTGCCGTGAACACTCTTAGCGTAGAGCCGAGGAGTGATCACTGGATTGGGGAAAAACATGTTTTGAGGTACATTGTAGGGTCAGTGGATTATGGCCTGGACTATATCAGAGGGGATGGATTCAGTTTGGTTGGCTACATAGACTCAGACTGGGCAGGATGTGCTACTGACAGGAAGAGCACCTTAGGGTGTTGTTTTAGGTTGGGGTTAGGACTTGTTTCCTGCTACAGCCGGAAACAGAATTCAATTGCTTTGAGTTCAGCTGAGGCAGAGTATATGGCGGCCAGTTAGGCCAGTTGCGAGGCCATTTGGCTTTGTAAGATTTTGGTAGGATTATTTGGTCAGAAGTTGCCTCTGACTGTCATTCATTGCAATAATCAAAGTTGTATCAAACTCTCTAAGAATCTAGTTTTCCATGACAGGTTGATGCATATAGAGATCAGATACCACTTCATTAGAGATTGGATTCAACGAGGGGTAGTACAGTTGCAGTATATTCCGACTGACGAGCAGGTTGAAGATATTTTCACCAAGGCCTTGCCAAGGGGCAAGCATGTCTACTTTAGAGACAAGATGGGCTCGGTGAGAAACACTTTCCTCAGTAAGAGGGAGTGTTGAGATTTGTGTACCTTGGGAAGTGGTCCCCTTGTGGTTTTGAGTCTCTAACCACAAGTGGGAAATACATTGGGACTATGTAACTTGTACTTTATGTCTAATTCAACTTTGACTTCACTTCAGTCAAAAAGTTGAATTTTTGTCACTTAAGGCAAAAGTGAGTAATTATTCAGTAAGTGGGTGAATGAGGGGACATAAAGTGAACTTAGGGAACTTAACCAAAAGTAGGTTTGTGAGTGAGATTATTGTGGGATGATCTCAACCTTTGATTAGAAAATGGATGGAGAGATCTTAGCCATCCATCTCTTAGGTTTCCTTATGGAGGTTCAAGAGGGGCACATAGGGCCTAAGGAGGCTCATTGACTCTTTTGTTGTCTTGGAGAGCTTGAGAAGAGAAATGGAGATGGGAATGGAAGCAAAGGATGAGGGAAACAAGGGCGCCTCCTTCCTATTGATTTTTCAATAAGCTAGGCTTAAGCATGAAGTTCATTCCATTTTAGCATTTTACTTAAACCATAACCAATTATGTTGCAGCAACCAAGAACACAAGAAGAAACACCATGCAAAAGTACACAAGAAATATCTTGGAAAACCCTTCTCAACAAGGGAAGAAAACCCAACCAATCCTTTGCTATATTCTTCAAGAGAAAGACCTTCACCACCAAGAAAACCTAGCACACAAAAGGGTGCTCACAAACCTTAGAAGACTAGCACCCAAGAGAGGTGTGCACTTTTCCCAAGTAGATTTACTTGCTGAAATTTCCAAACTCACAAAAAAGATATGATTCCTCAATGGGGAATTTACCTTTACTTATAATAGATTTTACCTATCAACATAAGTGTCTATTGGCACAACAGGGCCGACCTCTCTATCTCATAATATAATTAATATTAACTAGATTAATTATCTAAGGTGGGGTCGACCTGTACCCTTTACATTACAATTAGGGTTACAGGCAGGTCTGATTCTTGAACAATATAGCAAGGGATCTCATACACCCACTAATGCTCATCCACTAGGGGCACATCCATAGGGATGTCCATATCTCTGGCTCACTGCATTACATAAAAGAGTGACTTCTTCACTAGTGCTCAGCCACTAGGATCACGTTCACCTGTGCTTGTCCACAGGCACGTCCACTCAACATATATTCTTTCCCACTGCATTGCATAGGAGAGTCATCTGGAGTTTCTCATCAATTCTCTGCTCAGAGGAGGCTAATACATCATCTTCATTTCTGTCTCATGACGATGCACCCAACACTTTGGGATTTCACACGTTCACCTTGTGCTCAGCCATAGGCACGTCCAACTCTGTAGATCTCCTTTCTCTCTGCGTTACACAAGTGAATCGTCTGGAGTTCTTCTCAACTCTCTATAAGGAGGAGGCCATCTCTACGTTCCAGCTCTGTCTCAGATAGGAACCACACACCCCTCTCAGGGGCTCTCTCTCATGTTTGTGTCCTGGAGAATGTCTCATGTAGCTGCAATCATCAACACTTCCGCGGAGGGCTCTAGGAGGCTTTGGCTCCCATTTATTTGTGGTGTTCATGCTTGCTTGGAGGAGGGCACACTATAGGTGGAGGGCGCACAGCTAGTGGGCAAGTCTTATACTTGGCAGATTGCTGTTTGGAGTGTTTTGTTGGAGAGGTAGCACACAAGGGCAGATTTGTGTGCAAGGGTTTCTTCTACAAAGCATTAAGCAACAAGGGCTCAAGGATAGAGTGGGATTGAGCAACAAGTGAGGAGGGCGCACTATGCTTGGGTGCATTCACCTTCTTGGACCTGTATAGCAGCTTGAGAGGGGCTTCCTTTATATCAGGTTCATTTGTTTTATGTACTTGCTGTATCTCACATTTCTTACATCACTTATATAGACTTACATTCCAAACTGGTTTTCCCCAGGGGGGTTTTATCCAGATTCGTGTTGACCAAAACAACCTCTTGTGTCCTAATTTCATGCATGCTAGAGTTTAGAACAACATTATAATAGTTGTAAAGATCTAGAGGTGTGTTATATATTTGAGGTATGCATGTGCTAACCTATAGGCTACTAAAACTACATGCAAGGGCACCTTAAAAGCATATGTAATAATGTAACCATAACAAAACAGCAGAAAAGTTCCTGAACTGTTTGCTGTTATAAAACAGCAGCAAAGAACAGTTAGAGAGCTGAAACTTAGAGCCAATCTCATGTCAAAGACAGACCTAGTTGGCCGGCTGTTAGGACCTCAGATTTTCTTCACACCTCACCCATTTTTATGTTTGCTATGCCTGCTCACTTTCCATGAGCATTAGTCTCGTGCGACAAAACATGTTTTCATTAAGCAAAAGAAGTGTTATTTATTTATTATGCTTGCCACAGTTTAGTTTGGCATTAAAATTACCAAATGTCTTCCTTTTCTGATGAATTTCATTGAAGCATGTGTACTATATACAGATGCAAGTAGATCTGATCCTATTCCCATGCGACAAAAAACTCCGATATTAAGAGTTGATAAACATCAATTAAGACTGTTTGCAAATCTAGACTGCAAATCTGTTTATTTGCGTAAATTTTGGCTACTGCAAAAATGAAAAGAGAACTTTCGTCAATTTTGATTATTTAATTCAGTACCATGCATTTTCTGAAGTATATAGAAAGTGAGAATTGTGTACCCTGTTTTATGAGCAGCCGGATTGTTCCATTCTGTTAATTTGGAACTACTCTAGGCATCTCTATTTTTCTTATAAAAGAAGTCAAACTTCGTTAGGGAAAACAGAAAACTGTTCTGCTTTTCTAATTGTAATGTTGATGATATTTGGAATGATTCTTTTGCAGGCACATATTCGTTCCTTGAGAGGAAGGATATTTGAGACTATACTAAGTCTACGCTTTTTCATCTTTCAGTATGGTATTGTGTACAAGTTACATGTCTCTGGAAATGACACTTCACTTAAGGTAATTCTTTGTCCACTTAGTTGTCCTTTTATTCTATAGGAAAAGCTTGTAACTCTTTATTATCAAGATGATGTTCAACTAAGTTACATTTTGTAGATGCCATATGCATTGCATCAAAAAGCCAAAAGTCATCCAAAAATAAACCTGGCCCAGCTGAACTGTAAATGTCTCTCAAATTTCATGGCATTTAACCTATTACATAAGAGAAGGGTCCAAAAAGCGATATCTTGGCTTTGTACTCGAATAAAATTAAATACCACCCATATATGCATAGCTAAGTAGAAACCCTCATGACTGGATTCTCGAAGGAGTTTCGTCAGCAACAGCAGCATAATGTAAGACTGGCATCATCACAATAAAACAACATTTCTTCAGACAGAAGCTCAAAGGGAGGGGTTAATACCCACTCTGTGCTACTCAAACTATAGAAGACCAACTTGACCCAGCACAGCCTGTTTTGACAGGCAATTGGCATTCTTGAAGGTCCTTTTCACATGGGAAAACTGGATATTGTCAAATCTGAGTTGCACAAAATATCGAAACATGTACTAGTTTTCGAAACAGGAAAGGCTGGAAACTTGACCCCCAAAAATGGGTATTTCAGGGAAACAGTATGTAAAAAATACAATATATATATATATATATAGTTTTTTTAAGAATAGTTCATTATCTTGCAAGAAAATAAGAATGATACATATAAATGACATTGTAGAAGCAAACCCATGTCTATATTAGCTCCCGTCGATGAGTACATATTGCAAAAACCAAAAGTAGCCTTTATAGATGAGGCGATACATCCAAATCAACCTTTATATGTGAGGCTATATGTGCTAAAATAAAACATGAGCTAAAGACAAATACAATTACATATCCATTTCATTGTCATCATAATTCAACAAATATAGAACAAGATGCTTGTTCAGTAGAACCAGAGTGTGGATTGGGAGAAGAGGCACTTCCACTTCAACTTGCATCACCATCTTCTTTCTGGAAATGCACCAAAGCTTGCTCCCAATCCGCCGAAACACAAGTAAAAATGTTTGCTGCTGCCTTAGGAAGCTCTTCTTGCTGAAGAAAGTGTGAGGAATGAGTGAAATGAAGTGCTTTCTTATAGGAAAAGAGAGGTATTAAGGTTTCTAGAGATCTCTAATTTTCTTTCAAATGAGTCTAAAAGTTAAGTAGGTTTTGAAACTAATTAGAAGTTTCCATTAACCATTCATTAAGTGTTTTTAGGCTGCCTATGGGTCCCATGGCCATCATGGGAAATTGGGTGGGCCCACAACCATCCAAAAAAGCACTTGAAATGTGGCTAGAAATTGTTGAAACACCTTGGAAATGCCTTCATCCACACCATATGGATTTTCCAATTCGTGAAACACCGTATGGTACAGCTAACGATGTTTTCGAGGTGTTTCATACTTGTTTTGGCATTTTTGGGCATTTCAGGTACTGGAACACTTCATAGGTAGGTGTTTCCTCCAACATAGCTTCAAATTGACTAATAACTACTAAACCCTAATCCAGTAGAAATCTTAGAGAGATGTTTTGCAACCAAAAAGCCCCTTTTACCCATTCTATGACAAGGTTTGAGTTCCCAAATACTTGCATCTTATTAACTCCTTTTTGGATGGCAATCTTTGGTAGGCTTAATAGAGCATGTAATTTAGCCAAATTCTTGATGTCTTTGCCCAACCACAGCTCGAAAGAGAAATAGCATTGGTTAAAGATGTGTAAAACTCCTCCAGCATCACATGGACTAGGTTTTCCTTGACTTGCTCCATCGATAAACCTTCAATATTTATATTTATCTATTTCAATAGGTTGGGAATTTGATGCGAACTTCAACATGTAAAACTCATCCAACACCACATGGGTCGACTTTTCCCTAACTTGCTCCATCGATAAACCCCCAAGTTTTAGATTTATCTATTTCATAGGTGGGCAATTTGATGTTAACTTCTGCTTGAGAGGGAGCGTTATGTCTTCATAAACATACTTTATCTTTTGAAAAACCTCAAATAGAGAGAGACAAGTTCTGAAATAAGATGGCATTTCTGGTAATCCAAATTGTGCATAACACAGTATAGGGTAGTGCTTCATGGTCCAGTAGCCTTGGATCTGTTGATGTTTCAACATCGGGCAAACATTCTCCCAAATTGGTCATGCTGATTTGACCAAGGGAGGATGATACATTCATTCACAGGGCCATGCTGATTTGGCTAGTGGTGAATGGCCCAGGGTGTTGATGTTTCTCTAGTTAGCAACATTGGGCAGACATTCTCCTATATTGGTCATGTTGATTTGACCAAGGGAGAATGATACATTCACTCACGGGGCCATGCTGATTTGGCTAGTGGTGAATGGCCCAGGTGTAGTTGTTCTCTAGTAGTCATGCTGATCTGACGAGGAGTGACAAAGACTCGAGATGCTCTCACATTGCCTGCTCCAGGATGGAGTGATCTATTTTTTATAGGGTAAGTTTGACTTGTTTACAAGTGTAGTCTAATGTTGAAGATGTAGGCTCTAGAGAGCCGTTGTGATGAGGGGCTTCTCGATGAATCTACTCGACATTAGAGCCCTATATTAATTAGATGTGCATGTGAGGAGATGATACATCAACAAGGTTCATGGACACCTTTTCTAGTGAAGAAGAAATCCCAAGAAGATAAGACAAACCATTGAAGAAACCTTGGAAAACATTAGAGAAGAAATCGAAGACAAAAGAAGAAGTCGGCCCCACAAGGAAATTGAAGGTGACTCAAACTGTATAAATAAAGGATTTTTCATTTCACTTGTCGCATAATATAACTCTTCTAATCAAGTGCGCCCAACCAGTTACAACACGTAGTTCCCAATTGACAGTTGTAGCGCGCAATCCGTAGTTGTCTATTGCAGTTGCATAGTTAACAATTTCCAGCTAAAGTGTGCAGTTCACTTTTTCTAGTTACAATGCACAGTTCTCAGTTTCCTGTTGCAGTGCGCAGTTCACTTTTGCCATTTACAATGCACAGTTCTCAGTTTCCCGTTGCAGTGCGCAGTTCTCTGTTGACAGTTACAATGCATAGTTGCTAGTTGCGCTATCTTCAAGGTGCGCTATTTTCTGGAGTATCTTAGCAGTTCTTTTGTGGTGCGCTATCCTTGAGGGTTCTTCCTCATACAAGTGTGCAATTATCTTGTGTTGGGTTTCTTCATGTAAATGGTGATGAACTTGGATTGATTTCTTTTTAAGAAAAGTTGCTAGGTTTTCTCCAAAGGTTGGGTTTCCCAGGGTAAAGTATTGTGTCTACTATGCATGGCTATCTTTCTATGATTCTGTTGTTTCCGTTGCAGTTATTTGGTTGAGATTTTCAGTGTGTAATTATTCTATGATAATAGTGGCATAAAATTCTATTTGAAATCATAAGGAAATAATTATCAGATATAGAAATTAAAAATTCAACATGGTATCAGAGCTTTGTTGAAATTTTCTATTGCACAGTCACAGATCTATTGTTGGCTACAACACTAGAAGAGTGTTGTACCTTTTTTGTTCTTGTTCCGGGCAGGTCAAGAAGGTGTCCAGTCTCAGACTGGATGGTGCTACAAATTTCAGATCCTGGAGGACCAGGATACTCTACACTCTTGGATGAAAATGAGATTCGGAATTATGTAAAACAAAATGTCTCCAAACCAGAGAATGATGAAGACAAAGCCAAGCACAAGAAGAATGAAGCAAAGGCTAAGAGGATCTTGATAGATTCCATAAAAGATCATTTGATTCCACACATTGTTGAGTTGAAGACTGCCAAAGGAATCTTTGATGCCCTGGTGGGATTGTTCGAGAGTAAGAACACTAGCAGGAAATTGGCTTTGAGAAATCAGCTTAGTTGTATTGTGATGACCTAGTCAGATTTAGTTGCCATTTATATTATGAAAGTCTCTGAGTTGAGAAATCAACTCAAAGCCATTGGAGACACCAGTGATGATGTTGAACTTGTTACAATAACTCTTAATGGGTTTCCTTCTTCATGGGAGTCATTTGTACAGAGCATTTATGGGCGAGAGGAGTTGCCCAAGTTCGATCGGTTATGGTCTGATTATGTCCAAAAGGAGGCCAAAATGTTGTCCAAGAACAACTTGCAGAAACCCCAGGATGAAGGAACTCAAGCTCTTGCAGTGCATGCAAGAAAAGGAAAAGGAAAAGGAAAGTTTGGAAAGAAAAATATAGGGGGAGGATTAGCTCTAGTTCAAGAACAGAAGAAGAAGGATCTTTCAAAGATCAAGTGCTACAATTGTCATACATTTGGTCACTATGCTTCTCAACTTCTCAGTGCTAAAATTTCGAGGCACTGCCCCGAACGCTACGTGTAACCAGGGGGGGGCATACTTGCCCCCTCCC
>JZKD02S1672851.1:548065-579460 GCA_000966675.3 Picea glauca | reverse complement strand
AAGGTCCTCCATCTTGAGCTTCCATAGCTCAAAGTTTTTACCGTTGAACTTCTCTATCTCGATTCTAGATGAGCTCGCCATTCCTCTTTCTATACTCGAATCTCCATTGCAAAAGATCCCACTAAACCCAGGTTTATCACAGACCCAAGATAAACTTGATCTATCAAGACCGAGCCAAACCCTCAACAACAAAGGCATCCCTCTGAAGCCAAAAACGAGCTCTGATACCACATGTAAGTTTTAAACCTGTGAAGTAAAGCAATGCATATAGATTCTTAAGCAAAACAAAATTTAATCAATGGCTCATTCACATAGTACACAGAGATTTTATACCGGAAACCCTCAACCGGGAAAACCTTTCTTATATTCATTATATCGAATTTCACCATTCACTATACAATATATACAATGTTTTTAGGTATTCTGTAGATACCAAAACCCTAATCCCTAAAATTGAGATTATTTTTAGTAAACCTCTAAAAATAGCAAAAACCGCCAAAAAAAAAATTCGAGGCACTGCCCTGAACGCTACGTGTAACCAGGGGGGGGGCATACTTGCCCCCCCCCTAGGACCCCCTTAGGAAAGCGCTCGGCGCACACAACACAAACAGAGCACTACTACGAGGGATCGTCAGACGCAGTTGTCATATTTGACGCACCCACACACACACATGCAAAGAATATAACACATACCCAACAGGTTAGTTGTGATGTTACTTTTGATGAAGAGGTAGCCTTCAGGAGGTCTAGAGAGTCTCATATGGAGATTGATAGTCAGGAAGGGAAGGAAGCATGCATCAACAACCGATGTTGATGAACATCCAACACAAAAGAAGACAAAGGAATCTAGGCTTGATGAGATTGCAGATGAACTTTAGAAAGAGTATTTCTTTGTCTCTGCTCTTACAGGCACTATTATAGATAGTCGTGATACCTGGTTGGTAGACAGTGGTGCTTCTAGGAACATGACAGGTTATTGAGATTATGCTCAGTTCTATTAACTTTCTTTCTAGCAACTCTACAATCTCTGCCCTGTAATAATCAACTTCTATAGGAGACATTTGATTAGCACAAGCTCTCTGTTGAGTGCTTGAGTAGTTTTCTCTGTATGGCAAATCAATAGAATATTTTTCTCTACTCCACAAGGCATTTCACTTGTCAGAGGTACATCGCTGCTTGATCTTGTCTACAACAGGTTGAAGTTGTTGAGATTATGTACCTTGGGAAGTGTTCCCCATGTGTTTGTGAGCTCCTAAACACATGTGGGAAGTACTATGTACTTTGTGCCTTGCACTTTATGTCTAATTTCACTTTGACTTAGGAGATTTAAGTCAAAAGTGAAATTTGGTCATTTTAGCCTAAATGACTATTAATTCACTTTGTGGGGGAATTAGGAGACATAAAGTGAACTTAGGGAACTTAACCCAAAGTGGGTTTTTGAGTGAGATTATTGTGGGATGATCTCAACCTTAGATTGGAGATGAGATAGGATGATCTCAACCATCCAATCTTTAGGTTTCCTTATTGAGGTTCAAGAGGGGCACAAAGGGCAAGGAGGAGCTCATTCACTCATTTGTTCACTTGGAGAGTTTGAGAGAGAGCATGAGGATGATGTTTGAGGTTGTGGTTGAGGAAAGCTTGGGCGCATCCATGGAGGCAACCAGCAACCTTAGGTCCTCATTTATTTAGTGGAGTGGTTCTTGCTTGGAGGAGGGCGGATCATCAGCAGGGAGGACTTTCAGAGCTCAGATTGCAGTGAGGTTTGTTTCAGTGGGAAGCTACATCTCAGTATGACTTAGTCATTTGTAATGGGTTGGCTAGATGGGTGAATTCGGGTAATTTCACCTACAATACCTACAATGGAGCAAGTGTAGTAGACTATGCAATTTGCTCTCATGGCTAGTGTGAGAAAATGGAAGAAGTTTTGATTGGTGAACAACTGTGGGAGTTGAAATCTGATCATAGACCGATCTGTTTAAGTTTCTCTTGGGCTGAACAACAACAAAGTGGGACAAAAAATCAGTGCATTCAACAACCTCCTTCAAAGGGCATAATTCTTTTTACTCAAAAAAACTATAACACCTTCAAGATAGCGCTAGAGAGGCTATTTTACAAGGAGAAAATTTTGTCCCAGGGCCTCCATAGTCTTGAGCTAACAAAGTTAATTCAAAGCGCACTTACAAAATGCAAAAGAGCAAAAAATATTAAATTTGAAACAAACTGTTTTCCGGTTAATGCTTGGTTTGATGAGGAATGCAAAACAGCAAAGAAAACTTTGAAAGAGTCAAGCCAGAAAGAAATAAACAGAAAAGCCTACAAGCAAATTGTAAGAAAGAAAAAAGCTTATTTCATGATCTCAAGGAGGGAGGAACTAATTTTCTTGGGGAAAAATAACCCCAAGTTATTTTGGAAGGAACTTCAAACAAAAAAGAAACAAACTGAAAATAATATCACATCTTATCAATGGTTCGAGTATGCAAAGCAGCTTTATGAGCAAGATCCTAAGGTTGACCCCCCTCCCTTTGTCAACACTACTATTAAGCTCTTTACCGTGCAAGAGATTGAGGTGGGTATCAAAAATTTGGGGGGTTGGAAAAGCAAAAGATTTAGTCGAACTCCAAGAAGAATATCTAAAATGGGGTTCAAAAACTCTTGCACCTCACATTATGAAAATTTTCAACATCATTCAGCAGGGATTCCCTGCAGATTGGACAACGAGTCTAACAATACCGCTTTTCAAGAGTGGGGATGTCAACAATCCCTCCAACTATAGGACTATAATGATAAACCCCTTGTTTGCAAAGTTATTCGAAAGTATGCTAGAAAATAGAATCAGCAAGACGGCGGAAGAACGAGATAAGCGCGCCAAAGGGTAAGCAGGTTTCATACCTAAACACTCAGCGATTGATCATGGTATAACTCTAAAGCACATCATTGAAAAAGTGTGGGAGAAAAAAGAGGAAGTCTTTTGTTGCTTTGTCGATTTCAAAAAAGATTTTGACACGGTCCCTAGAGATAAGCTTTGGCATAGAATGGAGGAACTTGGGGTTCCTATGCATCTTAGAGCAGTCGTCCATAGGCTATATGAGGAGGTTAAAGTCAAAATCAGAACGTCAATTGGTATCTCCGAAAGTTTTAGGAGTGATATAGGGGTCAAGCAAGGGTGCCCATTGTCCCCTACCTTTTTTGGTTTATATATAGACAAACTTGAAGAGTGGTTAAACTTGCAGGAGGGTGATGGTGCTCTTTTGGGCAAGTTTGTGATAAGGCTTCTCTTGTATGCAAATGACCTTATTCTGATTGCTAAATCTTCTCTCGGGTTGCAAGAACACTTAATTTCCCTTGAACACTTTTGTAGTACAGTGGGGATGCAAGTCAATACTAGCAAGACGAAAGTGGTAGTTTTCTCTAGCAAAAGAAAACAAAAACATAATCAACATAAGTTCTACTTTGAAGGCATCACTCTTGATGAAGTGGCAGATTACAAATACCTCGGAATTGACTTCAACAAAAATCTAAATTGGGAAGGTTGCAGAAAGAAAAGAACTTTGGGAGGTTGGAAAGCGTTCTATGCTTTCCAAAATAGGTGCAGAGAGGCAGAGCTATGGGATTGGAAGACTATGCAAACTCTCTTTGGGCTTTTAGTGATCCCGGTGGTTCTTAATGGTTGTGAAGTGTGGGCCAGCAGTACATTTGACTTACAGTGGAAGCAAATTGAGAAGATTAAAAAACGCTTGATTACAAACAAGTTTAAAATTAAAAGTTTAGTTCCTTATGATATCATGCTGAGTGAAATGGGGGCTGCTCCTATTGAAGCAATTGCTATTGTGCGTCTCATAAGATATCTAAAAAAAATTGAGCAAATGGAAGACGGTCGGTGGCCTAAGGTTGTCTTCAATGACATATTGTGCAAAAGAAAGAAGACTTGGATGCGGCAAAATATTAAATGGCTTAGTAAATGGGATATTCACTTGAACAAGTGCCCTACGAACAGTAAAGAGATAAAGGCTTTTGTTATTGATAGGTTCCACAAGCGATCCTGGGATAAAGGGCTATAGGGAGAAAGAAAAAGTATTATATTGAAGAGTTTAACTCCACTAAAAAGCGTACATAGGGGCCAATATATCTTGGAGAGCCAAAATACATATTGCCCAATTAAGAACCAATTCCCATCAACTCCGTTGTGAAACCGGGTGTTGGAAAAGACCAAAGGAAGCTTGGGAAGAAAGGGTGTGAGGGGACAGTGGAAAAATTGGGAGAGTTCATCATCAAGCTGAACAGGAAAGGGGCTGAAATGCAGAGATCAGTGTCTGAGGCGGTCTGTCCCATAGGCTATTGTTAGCCTCGTGGACATTAATTTTATTTTCTTTCTTTCTTTCTTTCAACCCTTAGGCTGACAAAGATCCCATTAACGTTAGTACGACACGATTTTATCTTCTGTACGGTGCCATACGACAACCCTCTTTTGGTGGCTATTACAATGGCGATTTCTTGACGATGACAGTGAATTTCCGATAGACCGATTTCTGATAACCCGAATAAAGCTCTACGACTGTGTTTTAAACTCTGCAAAGGACTTCCTGTCTACATGCCAATTCATGATTTCTTTAGGCTGGCAGTACTTATGAAATTCTCCCTTTGACTTTGGCTGGCTGGTATTTCTTCAAATTGCAGCGGAGTAATTTTTCTTCAATAGAATTCTGAATTTTTTATTTTTTTAATGGCCACCACCAGAAGCATTGCTTTTAGGATGTACAAACAGTTCAAGCAATCAAGATAGAGACGACTAAAAGATAAAAAATGAGTTACCAAAATATGGCAGAGAAGACAATAGAGGTGCCATCATGTTGGTTAATAAAATGGAGATAAATTTTGAATCAAGCCCTCCTCTTGGCCAGAAAGAAAAAATAATGACAACCTCAAATTATTTGGAAGGAGAGAATTATGATTGGTTTTATGGCGGTTCAGGAATTGTAACAGTCGCATAGTTTTACCAATGAAACATTAAAAAGATTTCATGATAAAGAAGAAGATGATGTTTATACGAAGTTCACTCATTTACATCAAACAGGGAGCATAAATGACTATACTCACAAATGGGAGGCTATTGCAATGAAACTACCTGACACTAGCTTAAAATATATTACTTACCTGGAATAACTTTCTCAACATTGAACACCAAGATAGCTTAGTGCTAAAAGTAGACAAAATGTATTGTTAATGCACATCTCTAAATGACCCATTTACACTCCAAATTCAAGATTTAAATTTATCCCAAGGAATTCTTCACAATTAGCCCAAACCAAAACTTGGAATCCGTTTTCTTACTTGAAATCACTGAGAATCCACTCACTTTATGGATTTTACAGTACTGCATCAGCTATAATTCAAGAGACACAAGAGAAGCGATCTTCAACAGACAAAGGGAGGATTCAAGGCTTCACCAAGTAGATCTCAAGCTAAAGAATTCAATTTGGATAGTCCAAATCCTTGTTTGTTGGATTGGGCCAACTGAATTCTTGTTATCAATCTTGTCATTGTGTTTGCATAGGAATAGTTCTCTGTTTAAAACAATTTAAGCATTTCATTTCCATGAATTTGCTTGTCTGAGGTCAAAAAAGGGTCAGTACACCATATCATCAAAAGGTAAGGCATAGGGCTTCATATTTGCATTTCTTTTTACATCACTTGCATTCAACTCAGTAAGGCTGTTTGTGCAAGATATTATTGATTATCAATTTAGAAGAAATCTTATTTCTTTAATATTACGTCTCACCTTGTCTAAACATTGAGGTGTGAAGCACTCTTAAGGTTGAAAACATGATATTCAATGGTCAATCTTTCATATGCATTTGTAGGGTTTGGATTTTGAAAATAATATGCAATATAAAAGGAATTAACATTGCTACATCCATCTGCATTACATTGTAAGCTGGATTTGCTTGTTTACTCTGCCTAATCCCTTACAACAAAAACTAAATGGAAAATATTTGTGTTAAGCATTTGAAGTTTAACCTCAATGCTAAGCACAAAACAAGAAGTTGAGAAACATATCGGCAAAGAAAACAACATTATTGCAGCCAACTAACCAGGCCATCAAACCTTACACAACAACATTCACTGGACACCAGACAATACCTGAAGCCATCTATTGGCAATCTCCATTGGACAAATCCTGGCCAGTCAGTATCTCATGGATTAGATAGGGTTCAAATTTCCATCTGTTAGGGGTCCACCCAGACTTTGTAGACTTGCAAAATTCAAATAGGTTCGTCAACTTAGCAACCTGCATACCCTACCTCTCCACCCTTCACAGTGTTTAGTATTGAGTGATCCACACTATGCCCTGCTTCAACATGAAAGCCGATACATGTTCTACTCATTTGGATAAATCTTTTGCTCTCTTTCAGATGTCTCACGGGGCATCATTTTGAAACTTTAGTTTTATGAAACTCATGTAAATGAAATGCTGCTTTTACCAGAAGAAATGTATTTAGGGATCCTGAAATTGCAGTGCAATTTATGTGTTGATTTTTATTGTAAATGGACTTCATCTTGAGAATGGGACAGTGTTGTTTGGTACTTCATTAGTCATTGTGGTCTAAAGGGTTTATCTATCTCTTCTGCAGGTTTATGGTTTGTCGTGGATTGTATTAGCCGGCCTCATTTTGATATTTAAGGTTTGTGACCTGACTCCTAATTTCTGCAGCCCACATAGAAGCTCTATTTTCCTTAATTATGATGTCACCTACTTCTATTTCAGCAAAGCCTGTTTCAGGGATTGAAGATTAGTTTCATTGCTGGATTTATTTGATTTCTTTTAATGCTTTGAGCAACTGAAACTATGAATAGTAATTATTTTTTCGCATTTATCTTTTTGCAGGTTTTCACATTTAGCCAAAAAGTATCAGTAAATTTCCAATTATTGTTACGACTCATACAGGGCATTACATTTATGGCATTTGTAACCGGTCTTGTAGTTGTAGTTTTTAAGACTAAATTGACAGTGGAAGACCTTTTTTCCAGTATGCTTGCATTCATACCAACTGGATGGGGTATTTTGTGTGTAAGTTTTTTAAAATAAACTTTTATTTTGTTTGCAGTATTGAATATTTTTGTTGGTTTAAAACTTCAATATTTTTTGAAAATAACGACAATTGTTGACTTACCATGCAGCTTGCTATTGCATGGAAGCCTTTTGTGAAGAGGCTTGGGTTATGGAAGTCAATCCGTTCACTTGGCCGTCTATACGATGCGGGAATGGGCATGATTGTATTCATTCCCATTGCAATATGTTCGTGGTTGCCTTTTGTGTCAACATTCCAGACACGCCTTATGTTCAATCAGGCTTTTAGTCGTGGGTTAGAAATCTCTCTTATTCTTGCAGGGAACAAACCAAACTCAGAACTATGAGGTCTCTGGAGTTTGCACAAGCTTTTACACAGGCTCTACATCATCTGTTTTGTAAGATGTATTCTTAGATTATTGTTGGAATCCTGTTATCTGTATCAAACAACTTCCTGAAGTATATTGTATCAACAAGCTTTTCAAATCAGCGTTTCTTTCCAGGGGCTCGTATTCAAAACCTTGGAAGAGCGTGCAAAAGGATGTCTGTGAAATGTAGAAACTAAAATCATATGAGCTTGTTTTCTGTTCATATCTTTATGTATTCATATAGTGATGATCAAATGCATCCGGTTTTATTAGCATCTTATTATTTGATTCACGAGAACTTACTTTGTTTCTCAAAACTCGAGGTTGCCAGTGGCGCATTGATCAATATGTTTAAAGTTTGTATTTTAGAATATTTTAAATGTGGGGGTTGAATTATTCCTGAACTGGGCCAGAATAATATTATCAATGCGTGTGCGTGTCCTCAGAGGATTATATTACAAATTTCTTAAATCACTGTCAACATTTACAGCTTGATGAATCTTCCATAGCCATGATATTATTTTTGGTGACGCATGCCAAGAATCGATCGGCTTGAAAAATAATTGATATAGATAGAGTCAATGACTTGTGAGCAAGTATCCATTTTGAAACCAAAATCGTGAATTAAACAAAGGCATCGGAGAAACAGATAATTCTACATCTACTTTGAGGAAGAACGAGAAAGAGGAAGGTATACGAGGGAGACAAATTAAGTCTTTACATTGAAACACTCTTATTTATAATTCGATGTCTTAGATTTTGAGCTAGAACCTTGAAATTTCAATCAAAGGGTTGGCCATATATGTTTATTTAGATGTAAGGTGCCGACAAACCACAATATATTTAGGAATATGAGCTTATGTTCGAAAGGCAAAGTGGAAAATTCGTCAGTTGGAGCGTTGAATTTTCGTCCTTGTCAGCGACAATGGCATTCTTGCAACAGTGATTAATCAGGTTGACTATCGTTTGGATGTCATTCTTGGATGGAACTAATGATTTTTGAGGCTAGCTATCGTTGGTTTTACAATTGTCACTCAATGCCTACTGTGAGCTAGTGAACAGTATTGTAGCTACACCGGGTGTTCACTCGATGTTGTCATTGAACTCATAACCACATGTTCCCTGTAATGCCCCTTTTCCGAGTGAGGACTCCAAAAAGGAGGGCTTGGTAGTCTAAACATCCCCTTTAGACTATAGCCGGGAATAAACATGGAAAATGTTAATTTGATGTCATTTCACTAGGGAATGTTATAATTTGAAAGTGACATTAAGTGACTAAGTGGAAAAAAGTAATTAAGCGCTTAAGTGAACATTAAATCAGAAAACTTAGGAAAAACGCCTAAGTGGAAAGTTAATGAAGAATTATGGTTTCAGTGGATATAAGGAGAGGAAAAACAACCTAATGGCTCATTATTGATGATTTGAGAATTGAAACCAGAACTTTGAGGAGAAACCGAGATTCAGGTGAATTTGAGGATACTTGTGGATTCCAAGAGGAAGACACTGAGGGATTGGATTAGATGTTGAGAGACACACCCTAGCTAGTACGGGAGACCACACAGGTTTTCCATTGCTTTCATTACATATCTACAGTGATATTGAGCGTGGAGATCTGAGATCTAGCTCCAGCAGTCAAATTCCAACGTGAGTTCTAGAGGAGGCATTAGAGGTATAGTGGGTCGCTCTTCGTGAGGAGGCCTAGCGAACCTAAACCCTCAGAACCCATTTGAGATCAGGGGAAGGCGCTTCATTTGAGCCATCCAACACATTTTTCCGAGCCTTCTAGCCATCAGGGCATCACATTCAATCAGTGGAGTTGTAGCGTGTTTGACAGACAAAGGAGAGATCACAGATTCTCAAATCTACTCATCCAGAGGGTTAACGAGCTAGATTCCTTTCGACCCATTGGAGAGGGAGGCATGGTACTCCATTCGAGATAGGTTCCATCAGATTCTAACTGTGGAATCTACTTGGGCGACTCTTTCAGTGTTCGACAACGTGAGGGTATTCCCAACAATTGGACAAATTACTTCCGGCAGTGATAGAGAGATCCAGGGGCCTAGTAGCAGATCCATCCAGGGCAAGTATTCTAGGGAAGAAAGCAACTTCATTGGGACAGATCTCATCATATTCACAGGAGTCTTGGTCCTGCATGCATCAAATTCATCTTTCGGCAGCAGATCCAACGAAGCATGCAATAGTAAACCCACGCATGTCACAGATCAGGTTTGCATGCCAATGATCTAGCGACACATGTTAGTTCTAGCTATTGTTCCATGCTTTTACTAGTATTCCAGTATAGATCTAGTCATTTGAAGGGATAATTGAAGATTAGTTTCGTTATTTTTACATGCATGCAGTCTGTGTGAAGTTTTTTACATGCATGTCATTATTGTATTTGCTTGACTATTCAATATATCTTAAAGAAGTTGTTCCCTATGAAACCACATGCAAAATCACCACACATGTTAAATTCAAGTTATCAAACGCAGTCAGAAACCTAAATAACCCATTCAACCACCCAAAGAGTATTAGATCTGCGACAAACATGGTCATTAGAGAGTTAATATCCAGATCTGCGGATTTGGGATATTACATTCCCTATGATAAATAAATGTTAGAGCATCACAACTATCACAATATTTATAGGACAATAGTACTACGAGGACTTGAATATGTGGGGAATAATTATTCAGGGTATAATATACCTAAGAAGCTCCATTCATTGTTATGTATTAGCAAGAAATTTACTACATTTGTATTAATAGGTGGAAAAATAATGAGTTGGTACTTCCAATGTGTTTTTCTTACGCCATAGATCTTCCATCACAATTTCAAATGTAAATATGTGTCAATGGGTATGTATGATGATATTTTGATGACAATGCAAGTCATGAAAGGCATTATGCAAATATACTAGTTCAATTGGATTGATTTGTATGGTAAACAGTTATCGAGAGTCAAAGATAAGGTGATTTGAAGGGTTATGAGTATACATAAGTGATTTGAGCTGTAAAATGTATCTCAGTCCAGATTGATGGAATAAGGTACGAAGACCACACCTCAATTTTGTGATGAAGCTAAAAAAGGTCATAGAATGAAAGAAAGATGTGTCTTGCAGGGAGGACATCTTCCATTCCATCATAAAATTTGGAAAGCATCTACTTACTTGAATAGACTTCTATATTGGCTGGGATGTCAACTCCTTACTTGAATAGCCTTCTTGGTGCCATATTGTGTTCTCTCATGACATGGTTACAAGACTGGGCCTGGAAAGTGGTCAGATGTTCCCAAGAGGTTTTCATAGATCATTCAATTGAATGTTATAGACTTGGAGCTCTTTGATATTGATTTCCCCAATGAAAATCAATAAAATAGTAGTTACTCTTAACTTTGCGACGTTGCTAGTGCATCTCCCAGGACCACAAAAGAAGAGAACCATTGTTGACCAGTGACATGAAGAGTGTCTCTAGCCCCTCCAGCTCTTGGATTCCCTTGAGAAGCATTGTTTAAAAACCCAAATGGGTTTGTCTTGTCAAAACCTCATGAGGGAGGGCCCTTCATTGTTTTCAAGATTCCTTTGCTCTCTTGTAGAATACCATAATTTGGGAAAATCGCTTGTTCAGAAAAAGTGTGGCATTTTGTGTTAATTATAATCCCATAAAATAAAATTTGGTAGTTAGTGAAAATTCCTCCTAAGATTTATGTCCTCTAGCCAAGCTTGAAGAGCATCCTAACCGAAGAGCCCTTCCACCTACCTTTACCAGTCACGAGTCTTACAACATCAACACAAACTTTCTTTGTAAATTTGTAATGTCCCTTTCCAAATAGGAGCTCCAGAGAGGAGGCTCAATGGTCTAAACTGCCCTGTTAGACTATAGCCAAGGCTAAAGAGGGGTAAACAAGGTTACTAGAGGTCACTCTAGTCACAGGTGTTATATTCGGAAAGTGACATTGAACTAAAAAGGGTTAAAAGCGCTTTTAAGTCATTATGAGATAAAAATAGAAGTCAACAGTGAATTAGGGTTTCATCAGTGATTTAGGGTTTTGGAAGTCAACAATGAATTAGGGTTTCAACATGATTTAGGGTTTTGGAAAGCTATAAAGGAAGGGTCAGCGACTTAATTCACATTATGCAGATTATGACTTGTCATTGAGGAGAAGAGACGCATCTTAGGAGAGATAGTTCAGTGTATTCCAGGAGGAAGACACCAGTTCGCTGATTTCGGTGTTGAAAGACACAACCTAGTCATCGGGAAGATCATCTAGGTCTTCCATCATTCTTCATTGATTCTGCAGTGCTCCCATATTTCGGGTATTATCTTTTAGTTGCTTATTTGTATTCCGGCTAAGATCTTTTTGTCTTTTGATCTAGCCGAGTGTTGTTATTTTATTCAGTCGCAGTTGCTTATTTGTATTCCGGCTAAGATCCTTTGTCTGTTGATCTAGTCGAGTATTGTCAATTTATTCAGTTGCATTCAACCATTTTGTAATCCACAGAGATATCATAATACAAACTTTGCAGTCCTTTGTCGCGTTTATTAGTTGTATGATCATTTATATGTTGTAAACCTTTGATCCTACACACACATTAGCAACGTTTCCTAGACTAGCCAAGTCAGGAACTTTACAGTGGTATCAGAGCTTTAGTCCTGCCAGCCTGTGGCTAAAGATAATGAGTGCAGCAGAAGACCCAGAGGGTCGTGAACACGTAGGTGACGAATATGTCGCTTACAACAGGCATCATGAAAGAAGGCATAGGCATGATTTTCCCCCTTTTCCTCCTAGCTTAGAGGAAGAGGAAGAGGCACATAGAGAAGCAGAGAGAAGGGCAGAGCGTGAGGCAGAGAGGATGCTAGGAGACATATATGAGCAACTAGAGGGCAATGTCAAGGCCCCCGTAGATCCAGAGGCAACTTTCATGCAGGTTATCAACGATATGTTAACTAGTCAACGGACCATGTCTCAGCCCTTGGCACAGGTGGTTGATAGATTGACTAGAGTGGGCACTCCAGATACACAAGTCCCGCATGCAGTACAAGGGAACTCGGGAGCAGGCAATAGACCCCAGTCACCCTCTCGCACATACACCTCTGCGAGTAGGATTCCCAGACCCTTGTTTCCCAGTTTCCAGAAGGCACCCTCGGTAACAACACCGCCACCAATAGCATAGAGGCCACCCACTCATGCCGACGACATTGCAGAGTATAGGAGGGAGTACACAGCATTGGGTCGTGACTTCCATCAGGACACGACCTTAGTCGAGTACTGTGGACTCAGACTCAGGAACCGCCCCAGAGAGCTGCAGAGGGGAGGACCACAACAACAACAGGGGCATAACCTCAATTTCATCCGAAAAGTTGGAAAACTCACCATCTCTTCTTTCAACGGATCGTCCAAATACACCATCGGAGCTTGGGTACAGAAGCTAGACACGTATTACAAGCTCAACCAAATGACCGAGACAGAGGCCATCAATTTTGCGACCTTACACTTGGAGGGTGAGGCACATGAGTGGTGGTATCATGGACTGGTGACATTAGGTCACAGTCGCATCACCTCCTATAGAGAGTTTACAGATAGGCTCATGGACAGGTTTGACAGGAAGGATCCCGAGATACACTTCAGGGATTTAGCCCAGTTGAGACAAACTGGCACAGCAGAGGCGTTCATCACAGAGTTTCAGCGGGTAGTTGTGGCAGTGACAGATATATCAGAGCCTAGGCTGATCATGCTATTCACAAAAGGACTCATAGAGCCTTTGAGAGGATGGGTGAAGACATACAAGCCTCCCACTTTGCAGGATGCCATCCTTCGCACTCGAGATCTGGCAGACTCAGTGCCAAGGACTAAAACTTTCTCCAAACCATTTGTGCCCCAGAGGGATCGAGACAGGAAGCCATTCCAAAGAGAATGGAAGGGCAAGGAGAAGTTGGATGATGAGACTAGGCGAGAGCTTATGAGGAAGAAGCTTTGCTTCAGCGACAGAGATCCTTGGGTTCTAAGCCACAAGTGCATGGGCAAGGGAGAGATTCATTATATTGAGGTAGTAGCAGACAACGTGGACAGTGAGGAGGAGGAGAAGGATAGTGGATCCACTAGTTCAGAGGAGGAGTCAGCCCTAGGAGAGGAGCAACCTCCTCATAGACCAGCGACACCGGCAGGAGCCCATCCTCCAGTAGTCCCACAACCACCAGAACAGGCTAACAGGAGGAAACCAACAAAGGGAGGTGTCATAGCAACCCTTTCTGGTGTTCCCAAGTATGATACCCTCCATATCAAAGGGATTATTCAGGGGCAACGGGCAATTGCCCTAATAGATGGTGGGGCCACCCACAACTTCATCGACGCTTCACTAGTATCGAGGTGGGCACTTCAGACAAAGGAGTTTGAGGGGTTTGATGTTGCGGCAGCAGATGACCACACAGTGGAGTGTCTAGAAAGAGTTCCAAACTTAGAGATGAAGTTAGGCAACTACACAGTGAGAGCCACATTTTATGTGGTTGACCTATCAGACACAGATGTGGTGTTAGGAGTTCAGTGGATGATTACCTTAGGAAAAATCACTACCAACTACCAAACCTTGGAAATGGGATTCAGAGATCAGGATGGGAAGAAGGTTGTTCTAAGAGGTATGTCGACAGGAGCACCCAGGACAGTTTCAGCCAAGAGGATGGAGAGGATATTTAGACATGGGGAGGTAGCATATGTCGCAAAATGCTTGATCACTACTCAGAAGGATTCAGAAGGTCGACAACAATACCATACAGAGATCAAGAATTTATTGGGACGACATCAACAGGTCTTTGAGGCAATTCCACCAGGGAGACCACCTAACAGGGGGTTTGAGCACACCATTGAGTTAGAGGAGGGGGGCAAACCTATGATCACCCCCCCTATCGTCATCCTAGGAGGTTCAAGGATGAGATAGAGAAGGCAATCAAGGAATTGTTGGCGATGGGACACATTAGATCGAGCAACAACCCATTTGCTTCTTCAGTTGTCTTAGTTCTGAAGAAGGATGGCACCATGAGAATGTGCATTGATTACCGAGCCTTGAACAAGAAAACCATCAAGATTCGGTACCCTATCCCACGCATTGACGAGTTGATGGATGAACTGCATGGGGCAGTTTTCTTCTCAAAAATTGCTCTGGATATCATCAAATCAACATTTGAGAGCAGGACATAGAGAAGACAGTTTGATGTCATTTTGGACACTTTGAGTTCCTGGTTAGGCCATTTGGGCTAACCAATGCACCCGCTACATTCCAGTCTTGCATGAACCATATATTCAGGGATCAGTGAAGGAAATCAGTCTTGGTTTTCTTCAACGACATCTTGATCTATAGCCAGTCATGGCAAGAGCATATGAGGCACCTGGATGAGGTATTGAGCATCATGGAGGCACAGTCATTATATGCCAAAGAGTCCAAGTGCGAGTTCGGTATGACAGAGATGCTTTACTTAGGCCACATCATCAGTGCACAAGGGGTACAGGTGCACCAAGAGAAGATCAGGGCCATTCTGGATTGGTCGATGCCCAAGAACGTGACCGAATTAAGGAGCTTCTTCAGGCTGTGCAGCTATTACAAGTTGTTTGTTCGAGGTTTTTCTCAGCTTGGAGCATTGCTGGTAGATCTTACCAAGCATGGGGCCTTCATATGGACCGAGAAATCACAGGAAGCCTTTGATCACATGAAGGAAGTCATGGGCACTTGTCCAATGTTGGCACTACCAGACTTCACCTTGCCATTTGTACTAGAGTGTGACGCATTCGGCGAAGGGATCGGTGCAGTTTTGATGCAGGGAAGACACCCCATTGTATTCGAGAGTCGGAAGCTTAGTCAACCTGAGAGGTTGTACTCCATTTATGACAAGGAAATGTTGGCAATCATGCATGCCTTGACCAAGTTCAGACAATATTTGGTGGGCAGCAAATTCGTGGTCAAGACCGGTCACAACAGTTTGAAGTATTTCCTTGAGAAGAAGGACCTCAATGAGCGCCAACAAAAATGGGTGATGAAGGTACATGCATTCGACTTTGACATAGAGTATGTCAAGGGGAAGAAGAACATTGTGGCCGATGCACTATCGAGGAGACCTGCGGCATGTTCTTTGATGGATATTTCAGCAGATTGGAAATCCCACTTGTTAGTGGAATATTCCAAGAACAAGTTCGCTTGTGAGGTGATGGATGGGCAGATACAGGATGACCAGTATAGGGTCATTGGTGATGTCATATTTTACAAGGATAAAGTCTACTTGGTGCCAGATTCAGAGCTTAAGAAGAAGATCCTCACCGCAGTTCATGATTCACCTCTAGCAAGCCATCAGGGGTTTTTCAAAATCTACAAACAGATCAAAGAGAGATTCTCATGGAAGGGCCTCAAACAAGACATTATGAGACACGTCAGTGAGTGTGTGACTTGCCAGCAGAACAAGTCAAAGCATGCTCTTCCAACAGGGCTACTTCAGCCACTCCCCATTCCAGAGAAGAAATGGGAGAGCATATCTATGGATTTCATCACAGGTGTACCCAAGGTCCAGGGTAAGGACTGTATCTATGTAGTGGTCGACAGATTGACCAAGTTTGCTCACTTCTGCGCCATACTGACAGAGTACAACGCAGTTCAGGTAGCCGAGCTTTTCTTCAGGGAGGTCTTCAGACTTCATGGGTTGCCGAAGAACATCGTCAGTGACAGGGACAGTCGGTTCATAGGGACATTTTGGAGAGAGTTGTTTCGGTTGGTGGGGACAAAGTTGACACCTAACACCAGCTATCACCCTCAAATAGATGGGCAGACCAAGATTGTCAACAAGTGGGTTGAAGGGTATTTGAGGAACTATGTAGGAGGACAATGGGGAACGTGGGTAAAGTGGTTACATTTAGGAGAACATTGCTACAACACCACCTTCCACATGTCCATTGGTATGACACCCTTTCGAGCATTGTACAGATATGATGCTCCCACTTTCGTAGACTTGGTCTTCGGGGAGAGAAAAGCTCCCAAGGCCAAGGATTGGATCATAGAGAGTTAAGAGATTCTCAAATTGTCGAAAGAGAACATGCAGACGATGCAAAATTGACAGAAGATAAGTGCGGACCAACACATGATAGAGCGCAACTTTGAGGTTGGAGATTTGGTTTTCTTGAGACTCCAACCCTACAAACAGTGATCTCTGAAGAAGAGTGGGGTCGAGAAGCTCAAGCCCAGATTTTATGGTCCTTATAGGATCATGCGCCAAGTAGGCGAGGTTGCTTACGAGCTAGAGCTTCCAGAGGGGAGCAAGATTCATAACGTGTTCCATGTGTCTTGCCTCAAAAAGGAAGTGGGACAATTCATTAGCACATCAGAGGAGCTTTCCCCGTTGGATGAGGAGGGACAGTTGGAGTTAGTTTCGGAGGAGGTTTTGGAGTTCCGGGAGTGGAAACTGAGGATCAGGGTCATCAGAGAGTGTTTGATCAGATGGAGAGGGCTTCCAGTAGAGGATGCTACTTGGAAGAGAGAGCAAGTGTTGTAGCACCCTGGACTGGTATTGCTCGAGGACAAGCAATTTCGGGAAGGGAGGACTGTAATGTCCCTTTTCAAATAGGAGCTCCAGAGAGGAGGCTTAATGGTCTAAACCGCCCTGTTAGACTATAGCCAGGGCCAAAGAGGGGTAAACAGGGTTACTAGAGGTCACTCCAGTCACAGGTGTTATATTCGGAAAGTGGCATTGAACTAAAGAGGGTTAAAAGAACTTTTAAGTCATTATAAGCTAAAAATAGAAGTCAACAGTGAATTAGGGTTTCAACAGTGATTTAGGGTTTTGGAAGTCAACAATGAATTAGGGTTTCAGCATGATTTAGGGTTTTGAAAAGCTATAAAAGAAGGGTCAGCGACTTAATTCACATTATGCAGATTATGACTTGTCATTGAAGAGAAGAGGTGCATCTCAAGAGAGATAGTTCAGTGTATTCCAAGAGGAAGACACTAGTTGGTTGATTTCGGTGTTGAAAGACACAACCTAGTCATCGGGAAGATCATCCAAGTCTTCCATCATTTTTCATTGATTCCGCAGTGCTCCCATATTCCAGGCATTATCTTTTAGTTTCTTATTTGTATTCCAGCTAAGATCCTTTTGTCTGTTGATATAGCCGAGTGTTGTTATTTTATTCAGTCGCAGTTGCTTATTTGTATTCAGGCTAAGATCCTTTGTTTGTTGATCTAGTCGAGTATTGTCAGTTTATTTAGCCACATTCGACCATTTTGTAATCCACAGAGATATCATAATACAAACTTTGCAGTCCTTTGTCGCGTTTATTATTTGTATGATCATTTATATGCTGTAAACCTTTGATCCTACACACACATTAGCAATGTTTCCTAGACTAGCCAAGTCAGGAACTTTACAAAATTGACAAGGGACAAAGAGGGGATAAGCACTTTCTCCCTGATCCTTGTGCAACACAAATTCATGGACCTTATAAAGACCTCTTTTGCAAATTGTCCCATGTTAGAGCTTGGTCTTGAATGATACCTATGACAAAATTTTGGATTTATGAAGAGCTTGGAATTTTCCATAGTGGATGCCAATTCTAGTTTTCCATTATGATATTTGCTAATTGTAGAGAACCCTTATATGCTAGCTTAACCATGTAGGTGCCTCCAGTTTTATTTGCTGGCCAAACTAGTGAATCATGTTGATCACAGAGTATAATCATATCATCTTTGAGCACAAATGCATAGTGGCTCCATTCTTCAACCTAGATCTCTTTGATTACTTGTTGTGGGGATTACTTCCCTCTGGAGCCCCAAAAGCCATTGACATGGTTGTTGCATTTTTGTTATTAGTCCTACTCTATTCCTTAATGCTTAAAGGCTCTATGTATTTCTCCCTTAGCCAAAATGCTTTTGTAGCTAAGATCCTCCACACTCTAGTAAACAAAGCTTTGGAAAAATGTGACAATTCATTAAGCCCTATTTGTTAGATTTCTTATGTTGAGCAAGTCTTTTCCACTTCACGAACAAAATGGTATTCTTGTCTTTCCTAACTATCTACAAGCTGTACTTGTACATATTTTACCTAATTTTGTTTAAGATGTTATTTGGAATAATAGTTATAGACATCCAATATATAGGAAATGTCTCAATGACACTCTTTAAAAGGATTAAAGTACCTTCCAAAGATAGCCATAAGATGCACCAAGAATCAGTGCTTTTCTCTATCCTTTCAAACGACTAAAGCCAATCCTTAAGAGGTGTAGTCATTTGCCTTGATTATGAAACCCAAATACTTCATATAATGATAAAAGGGTTTGAGTTGAAGTAAAATGATTTAACAAATCTGTGAAACATGTGTGTTGACAACGATTTTTGTCAACAATAGTTGGTCGACAAAGCATTGCCAGGCTCCCCCTCTCATTTCACAATTGCTTGCACAAACTCTTGTGCGCTCCCGAGAGTTGCTGCTACACATTCAAGGAAGTTGTCTTTGGGATATCTTATCATTCAGGAGTATTTTATGATTATGGAAAAGTATTGGCGATGATCGTTGGTCGATTTACAGGTTACAGTTCACTTGGATGAAGGTGGGTTTTCATGATGCTTGAACAAGAATGGTGTGGTTCCCGAGCTATGATTCGAAAGGCTTGTTATCCCATTTTCCACATTCTTAGCCTTGTCATGATCACCTCGTAAACTTCAAGCCCTTTCTCATGTCTCTCTTTTCCTAAGTATGATTTCATTACCATGCCTTTTGGGTATTGACTTTGGCATTTTTTTTTCCTACTACAAACTATACCATATTACCTTATCCCATGACAAGTTTATTATCTAAAATAAAAAAATGGATCCTTACTTATCTTTAGATGTGGATTAATATATGAAGTTCTATGCGCCAAATACATACATTGCCTTTGTTTTCTTTTCTACATAGAGAAATAATGTCAACCTTGGAATTTTTTGGCTTCAGTCATTTTAAGTATTATGGAGATAATTTATGCCAAAATCATAAGGTGCAAAGGATTGGTGATACAATACTTATGGTTATATAAGTTTGGTTTGTGCCCCATTCACGTGCTCTCTCACAATCCACCTTCAAAGATTCCTTGCCATGCCAACCAAGCCCCTACACAAGTGAGCATTTTGTTGCGCCATGTCAACACATGATGGTAACTAAAGTATTTGAAATTTTATATTGATGCTTGATAAAAAAAAATCAATTGTTACGTGACAGGTTCTTGAATTCTTGAATTCGATGCCCTTATTTGGGTAAATGAATGCATACTTGTAAACTCCCACAAAATAATCAAAGGAAACATCCATTGGAGAATTGTTCAATTTCAGATTTCGATAAACCTATCGATCAAGAGAATGCTTCTGGAGCCAATGCCAAAGACCTGAAAATTTTGAAAAGTGAGCGGTCTTTAGAATCCCCTCTACGGAGAGGTTTGCGGTATACTTTGTCGTATCCTCATACTTTGAGTGATGTGAACATGCAAAATGCGACTGCAGATGCAGTGGCTGATGATGGCAAGGGTTCTCCATTTATGAATGCAGTAGTCCAAGTTTTTTGTGTATACAGAGCCAGATTTTTCACTTCCATGGCAGCAAAAGCGTCAATTTAGCTCGAATAGCAGTGGGTTTATTATTGATAGACGTGGAGTGCTGACCAATGCCATTTCTGTAGAGCATCATACGCAAGTGAAGCTCAAAGAAGCGAGGATCAGATAAAAGTATTTGGTTGGTGTGCTTGTGATTGGTACTGGATGTGATATTGCAATGTTAACTGTAACGACAATGAGTTCTGGGAAGGAGTATCTCCAGTGCAATTTGGAACCCTACCCACTTTGCAGGATGTTGTCATTATTGTGAGTTATCCAATCGGTGGTGACACAATCTCCGTGACTAGTGGAGTGGTATCACTCATTGAGGTTCTTTCATACGTGCATCGAGCCACAAAACTTCTAGAAGTGTGGATTGATGCTGCTATAAATGTTGGGAATTATGGGATCCTGCTTTTCAATGACAAGGGATTGTGTGTGGGAATTGCATGTCAATCATTTAAACATGAAGATGCAAAAAATATCAGATACCGACTCCTATTATTACACACTTTATCACAGATTATGAGCGCTCAGGAGACTACACAGGATTTACCATACTTGGAATATAATGGCAGGAAATGGAGAATCCTGATTTGCGTATTGCGATGGGAATGAAGTTTAACCAGAGAGGTGTCCGTGTAAGAAGAGTAGAACCAACAACTCTAGCGGAAAAATTCCTAAGATCATCAGATATTCTTCTCAATTTTGATGGAATTGATATTGCTAATGTTGGAACTGTCCCTTTCAGGCGTGGTGAGCATATAGGTTTTAGTTGCCTTGTTTCACAGAAGTACACAGGAGAGCACGCCAGAGTCAAAATTCTACGTATCATGAATTTGATCTTGAGCTTTTTATTCACAAGCCCCTAGTCCTTGCACATATAAAGAGGAAGCCTCCATCTTATTATATCACAATCGGCTTTG
Source organism: Picea glauca (assembly GCA_000966675.3). Taxonomy (NCBI): domain Eukaryota; kingdom Viridiplantae; phylum Streptophyta; class Pinopsida; order Pinales; family Pinaceae; genus Picea; species Picea glauca. The sequence continues at coordinate 558,512 of JZKD02S1672851.1, read as the reverse complement.
TATTATCACCTATCTATGTTACATACCTTCGTTTTGTATGCAGTATGGAAATGATTATGACTACAATGCTCCAGTAAAACTATTGGACAAGCTATTGCATTCTATGGCAAGAACGAAAGACGAACAGTTGGTGGTGATTTCTCAGACATGGTGGAAAACTGTGAGGCAGTTCTTCTTGCTATGAAAAATCAATTAAATTGTGTGTGTCACGCTACATATAAAATCAAATGGAAAAAATAATTATAAACATTATTGATGAAAACGCAAAGGACACGAGAATGATACCAGGATAACAAAAATTAGTTTAATGATATGTTAATTTATTGGACAGTTAAAACTTAGTTATAAAACTGTTTAACTAAAAGAACCATTTACCAAAGGAGATAAAATGGAGCAACGCGCAACCATTTGGAGGAGAAAAGAAATTGTTCTAAAGAGAGAGATTTCTGAAGGAGAAAAGTTAGAGAAAATTCTGAGCGAGAACTTTGGCAGAAATTTCAGAGTAGTATGTTAGGAGTGTTGTGAGGACTGTTGCATTTCATTCTTTTCTTACATCTTCAGCAGAGATTGATGGAATTGTCGACAGCAGGGGGTTTTGCAAAGCAACGAAAGGGATAAGAGAGGATGAGCTTCTTGGCCTTCACAAGGTAATGGTTTACTTGTCAGTTGTTGTATTAAGGCTCAATTGTATTCAGTGCTAATCAATTTCTGTATGTATGTTTTCTCTTTGTGATTCACCACCATTGCTCTATTCCACTTCTGGCTCAACTTTCTTTTTCCTTTTCATGCTTGGTATTTCTATTGTACGTTGCGCCTGGATGGGTTAAAGACCATATACCTGGCCCTAATCTACGCAGAGACTTACAGATTTTGAAGATTTATGATTTTGTATGGGAAGCTTTTTTAATGAAAAACAATTCTTTTTCGCCCTGGAATATCTCTTTGATTTTTCTTTAAAGTCCTTAGTTTTCCCCATCTTTATTTATTTAACACTTTGATTCAGAATTAAAAAAAAAAATAGATAAAATTTAAGAAAAAACAAACAAAACATTTTATTTTGTAAATAATCATATTTATAAAGTTTTATTCACTAGTTGATTAGTGTGAATAAGCTTTATTATTATTTTTTATTTTATTTTATTGTTATTTAATTACATCTAACTTAAAAATAAAACAAAAAAAATGTTATATCATAAAAAATGTTATTGCAACTAATGTTAGGTAATAAACTTTTCATGTAATTAAATTACTTTAAAATTAATATAGTTTCTTAACTTGTACTAGCTTGTTATCTTTTTTTGTTAAAATTAAACAAAAGCATTGCTTTTCCAAAAAAAAAAAAAAATTGCATTTCTTTTATTAGTTTTAACTTTGATTACTTCAAATGTATAAAGTATTAATTGTAAATAGCATAAAGATCATAAATTAAATAAAAATTAAATATTGTTAAAAAGTTCAATGCACCTTCTTGTCTGGGGGCTTAAATCCTAGGGTAACATTCCCGTCTCTTCTCGCCTAACCCTGCGAGAGGTTGAAAATGTTGATGTTGGAGACTCTCTAGTCCCTTGGCATCAACAATGTGCTTCCTCCAATTTGTGACAAACTAAAGTAGATTTCTAGAAATTCATTTGTATTCATGTAGTTGTGATAACGATGAATGGCCCTGTCAATACATCTTGCTTCACCAATAGTGCCATTTCTAAATAGCAATACATCATCCACAAGAAGATGTGAGGTCGCGGTGTTTCTGGAAACCATCACTCCTTTCAAACACCTTTGTTCTTCATGTTTCTACGTGGTTTGTTCAATCCTTTTGCCACAAGTAAAAAACAGGAGGGGATAGTGGATAGCCTTGGCAAATCCCTTGTGATGCTTTGAACATATGATCGACTTACTCATTTTACTTAAACCAGAAAGGTAACCAATGAATAACACTTCTCTTAACACTTTATTGTTGGAGGATTATATCTAAAATGTAACATAAGAAATCTAAGATAATCCCAATTCATGTGGTCACAATCCTTTGAAATATCTAACTTGATGATAAAATAAGTGACTTTCTCTTCTAGATAAAGTGCAATGTTCCATGTGTTGTTCCAACTACATAAAAATTTGTGGATCCTCCAACAAGCCAAACTACTCCTTGGAAATGGACTTGGATAAGATTGGTTTTAGAAAGCAAGATATGGTTATATAAATCAAAATAAGAGGGATTTTCGATCTTGGGGATATTGGTTATCACATTTGAGTTGGAAGGATTGTAACCCTATTTGGTGCTTCTTGATTCTTCAATAATTGCAAGCATATCCCACCCCAAAATCTCATAAACAATGTAGAGGAACTCCATAGGTCAACTAGTAGTGCTTGGGGCCTCATCTTTCTGGAAATAGGCTATAACCTCCTTTAACTCTTCTTACATGGGAGCACAAATTATATCATTATGATTAGAGTCCATTGTTCTATTGAATTTTGATGAAATTGAATGAATCTCTCTAAATTGGCCCTTCTAGCTCAGAGAGTGTCATTATAGTGAGATTTGGGATTCTTAGCAATATCTTCATATCATGTGTTCTTCACCATTAGAGTCTTGGGAACTCTATATGGTATTGTGTGTTTTCTTGGCCTAAATGAATTTGCATTTTTATGTTGATATACTTCTTCCCAAAACAATAATTTCTTAATCTTTCCTTCTAGACAACCTACTTCCCTTTTAGACTCCTGATAGACCACTTCAAACTTGATTTGATCAATTAAAACTTCTTGAAGAGCCTCCACCTCCTCCATCCTAAACTTCAAAGATGTATTTTAATTGTGCACATGTTCCTCTGTTGGTGGTTTGATTGTGTTGAGATTCCCTTGAAACACTATTGTTACAAAGCCATGAAAAGTTTCATGAAACCTTTTCCACTCTTTTATAAAAAAAGCATGATATCCCTCACTCTTCATTGAAAAAGCATTGAACTTGAAGGGAGGAAGCTTTCTCCTATTCAATTCTAGTCATAAGAGGATATGAGAATGGTTAAAGGTGCCCTCCAACCACACTCGGGTTCTGAATCTGCTAAGACCATCAAGGACGTTATCTAAAACTACAAATTGGTCCAGTCTCTTTAGCAAGGCCTCCCTTCTAGTTCTCCCATTCCTCTAAGCAAGCTTGGGATCAATGGGTTCCACATCAACCAAATTATTTTCCTCAAAACTGTGTTTAAAGAAACTAGTTAAAACATCATATGTACATCCATCTCATCATATCTCACTTTTTCTCAAAATCATGTTCATATCTTCGACACAAACCACCTTTCACATGGGGAACTTGTTATCATTTAAAACCTACATCGAGTGATATTTTCTATTAAAACAAGCGGTGTAAATATTCACAAAATTATTTTCTTTGTTGAGACTAAAGAATAAGAGGGTTAAATCTGTTGAAAAAGCATTTATGAAGGTGTGACGAACTAACCATCTACTGCCAACCATTATGACCTTCCCTTAGCATTTAAAGTTGTAAAATTACACCTAGAAAACAATCCTTGCAAACACCCCAAGGCATCCTTTTCCTTGATCTTTCTTTTTTGGATAAATAAATTGTCTATCCCAGGGATGATTTTAGGGGCTAAATTTCGCTCATGGGCTAATTTTCCATGGTTTTTCCCAAAAAAAGATTCGCTATTCTAAAAAAGATTCTCCCAAATTCTAAAGGATAAAATTATTTTACTTAAAAAATTGCCAAAATGTTATACAAACTATATAAAATCCTTAGAAATTTGAATGTTTTTACAAAAATATCGCAAAACATTTCATAGTTGGCATATGGAGGATTAGTAAGATTCACCAAGGTTTCTACATTTTAAAATAAATTTCCATCCTTAAAATCATCCCTGGTCTATGCAATACTACTTAACTAATCTTTGGAGGGATCTTTCTTTGTGGGGTGCCCATAACCACCTCATTTATGCCTCTTTTGTGAAGATGTTGGGTTGACTAAAAAATTCATCACCTATAAAAGCTTGCAAAGAGTTGCAAAGCCTATATGTATTTAAAAATATTAACGACTATAATAGGTGGGGTCCCCAAGGAGAAAACAATGAAATGATAAATTCCTAACATCACATTTCCTTCAACATTTTGGCATGGTATCAGTTTCAATTTGAGGCATAACTTCAAGCATGGTTAGTGGTTTAATGATTTCCTATGATATTTTATGAATGATCAATGATTAAAGGCTTATACAAAATACTTATTTGCATTGCTAATAAGTATGCAGTGTAACAGTTTAAAAGGGCATAAGATTTGTGGTCGAAATGACATTTGATAAGTTACATAGTCTGTTATCTTCTCGTTATTATGGAAGCATTGAGCATGATATTCACAGTCTATTAATATAATACATAGTATGTGTTATATTATACAACACACAGTATGAGTTATATTATATAACACATACTCCTACATGATTATAGGCCTAATAAATTTAAAGTTTAAAATTTCAAAGCTTAGACTCACCATGGTATTCAAAACTTGAAGTTTACTATAACATAAGGAGTTATATGGTTTTGATTTTGGTTTTGGGCTTAAGATGTATATATTTTGTATAACACATACTCCTACATGATTATAGGCCTACTAAATTTAAAGTTTAAAATTTCAAAGCTCGGACTCACTATGGTATTCAAAACTTGAAGTTTACTATACCATAAGTTATATGGTTTTGATTTGGGTTTCGGGCTTAAGATGTATATATTTTGCAAGGAAATGCATATAATATGGACTTGGAAATATCCATGTGAAAATAAGTGATGCTATCAGTGGTTGATATAGTCAATGCATTGCAAAGGTATGAAGTTTTGGGGTTTTCAAGTTTTGTGTGTGTGTGTGTGTGTGTGTGTGTGAGAGAGAGAGAGAGAGAGAGAGAGAGAGAGAAACTATTAATCAATGCATATGTTACATGTTGGTATCATTAGTGGATTTGATATAAGGTATGATGGACGATACAATATGAGTTGGAATTTGTTGAATTTGGCATATGAATATGACATAGTTTGAAAAGTTGATGGTTGGAATATCAACGTATGGACGAAGAGCTAGCCATGCATTCAATATGAGAGGATGTGAGCATTAATGTTGTTAAGCCCGCACTTTACCACCTTTGTTGGGCTAGGGTTATTGTCATTCCATTTGGGTTTTTTACTGTAAAGGAGCTGAAACTCGGGTTGAGAAGTTGATCCTCCTGTTCGTTGTTGCAATCGTCTTTGCCCTGAGTGCTAGTATAAATTGACCTCTAGAACAAGGTAAGTACTCGAAAACTTACACAATTAAATCTATAGAAGATGCACACACTATTAAGGTAAGTACTCGCTTGTTTTTGTGCATCTTTTGAAAGTAATTTTGTTATTAAATGAAGTAGTTGTGGCTTTGGTTGGTTGGTAATGAGTGTGAAAGTTCTCTCTCTATATTTTTCTCATAAGAAATTGCTCCAAAGAGTAATTGTTGAGAAATTGGCTACTATAGAATTCCATTTGTGGGTTTCTGGGTCTACAATGATAACTATGGCTTGGTGTATATGCTACTGCTCTTTAGTTTATACAATCATTTTTCATTATGTGCATTCCTGGAAAACATTTTTCTTTTAGAGGAGAGGGATTACAAGGAAGATTGGTTGAATTTGTCACTGATATTGTAGCAAATACAAAGTCTTGATATGGGTTCGAGCAAGAACTTATTTTAATAGTAAATCAGGTATTGACTTTCTGTTTGTTGTTGGAAAGGATTTGTGATATGCCCAGTACTTGTCTTACCCTTTGTTTAAAGGGTTCTAGCTTATGAATGAATTTATTTGGTCACATGCTATTGGGTTTTGATACAATCGTGTCCATTATTTAGCACTCACATTTAGCTTGATTCTCGGTTTACCTGTTAGAGTAATGGGTATTATTTTGTTTTGGATTTGTTGTGAAAACAAACACATCCCGTGCTCAACATCAACTCTGCTCTTTATAAAAATATTGAGGCAGTGCGCCAACTCTCTCTTTGTGGCTATAATAATAATCCCATTGTTTTATTTGTTGATATTATGGTAGCTGCGGGAGGTATTTACCTCCACGTGTAAACTTGACGAAAATATAATATTCTGGGAAGCAAGAAGAAACCCTAATTAGTTGGCTAATAACCCTAGAAGACAAGTCGGCTCAAGAGGATAATTTGTATTAGGTTATTAGCCTCCAAGAGAAGTCGGCTAAAGGAAATATTATATACTAAGTAAATAGGCACCCAGAATGAGAAGTCGGCCCAGACAATTTGCCAGTTTTAGTATAAATACAGGAGGCCAGTCTTCATTCTGGAAGGCATTCTCAAAACTGCAGAAGAAACACTTGTGCGCACTCTAGTTGGCCAGTTGTACGAAAGTTTGGAGGAGAGTTGTTGTTGCAACTATTGCAGCTAGCATATTTCGGTTTTGGCTTGGACTATATTTTGGTTATGGTTTGGACTCTCTGATCAACTCTTGTTACTCTTTCTTGGTGCACTATCTTTGGAGAAAGGTGTGCCACCCTTTGTTTGGCTATATATCCTAGGGTTTACTTCTGGAATGATTCTCTGTCAAGGTTAAGGTGCTCAGGGGTGGCTTCGGCCAATGGTTGGGTGACAATAATGATATTGTCTATGGTTAAACGAGCACATCCATCATATTCTAACAGGTTATGGGCCCACACCTCCTTCATTCAGTCTAACCACTGGAAGGGAGCATAGCCATAAGGATACTAAGCTCGTTGAAAAATTGTATCTTGGGTTTCTAGCAGGAGCAATTATTAAATCATTGTTGCTAAGGTTACTAGTAGGTGCAGTTGCAAAAACCCTAACCCTCTCATTGAGGCACCTTAAGTGAAGTGATTGACCTAATTTCTAGATAGACCAGTGTGCCCTAGCCTAGCGCATCCCCTGGTACTCTCAACAAGCTAAGACGTCAAGTTTGAGTTTTTGGTAAAATCTAGGGTTGACCAAGTCAAGGAAACCATGACTTACTCTATGAAGTCAGAAAACAAGTTAGATGGGGCTTCTAACTTCAGAGCATGGAAGACAAGGATTGACCTCATCCCTGCCAAAAATAAAGTGTTGGATATCGTGAAAGGAAAGATCATGGAACTAGAGTTTGAAGAAGGAAAAGAGAAGGAACCACAGAATGTTGCAGTTATGGAGAAGTTCAAAGACAGTGACATCAATTCCATGAGTATCATAGTGGAATCTATAAAATACCACTTGATACCCTACATCTCCCATCTTGATTCGTCTAAAAAGATGTGCGATGCCCTAACAAACCTTTTCTCAGTCAGAAACATTGGACAAGTAATGAGTCTGAAGAATGAGCTCTGTGACATGAAGATGAATGATGATGACAGCATAACATCATACTTTGTGAGAATCTCTTAGTTAAGAAATCAACTACAAGCTATTGAAGAGATCATTTCAGAGAAGGAATTGGTAAACATAGTACTCAATGGTCTTCCCAAGACATGGGATGCATTTGTCACAAGTATGAACACAAGGAAAGAGTATCCTACATTTGAAGAACTTTGGACTTGTTTTGCACAAGAAGAATCAAGGATCAGTGCAAAAGAGAAACCCCAAAAGAAGTACGATGATCAAGCCTTCACAACAAGGTTCAAAGATTTCAGGAACAAAAAGAAGTTTGGCTCTAGGAAGAAACCAAATCAAGAGAAAGATATGTCAAGAATACAATGCTTCAATTGTCGAAAGTATGGTCACTACAAGAATCATTGTCCCGAGCTAAAGAAAAGAAAGGAGACACACGAAGCATCAATTTTCGAAGAAAGGGAACCCTCAAAGAAAGCCAAGCAGGACAAAACAGACTTCTTCTTCTAAGACAAGGTAACAATACTCTTCATAGTTCTTGTACATACCATGTTTTCTGTACATATCTTGCATATATATTTCTTAGAAGATAATATGTTCCAAGAGAAACTATACCTATGGAAGAACAACAAGATAAGGATTGCTATCACTATGACTACAAGTCAGACAATACACATGAAAGGATGAAGTACATCAACAACCCCTGGTAACAATTCATGTGGAATTTATTACATAAGTAACAGTTGCAAGATAAGCCAAAATCAGAATCAATATTGAAGAAACCTAGAAGAAGTAAAGACATAAAATCAAGAAGAAATTGGAGAAAGACTTGTGATACTTTGTAGAAGGCAATAAGGATGCGGACGGAAGCATTGACTCTGTTAGATGGAGGGAGCCGATTATATATTCCAAAAGAAGAGCATGCACTCATACATGAAGCAAGGATTAGGAGGGAGCTAATCCTATGATCCATTGAAGATGATGAAGTATATATCCATGGTAGCAGTCATGAAAGGCAGTACGTGTTCAGTTTGACTTTAGAAGAAGCCTTCTTCGAAAAGAAGCCTTAAAGTATCCTTGGTTTTCCATACACATCCATGATTCTATGATGAAAGGAAGAAGTTGGAATATTCAGAGCATGGAATCTATAGAAAACTCCATGGACCCAAGAGCTAAAGAGAAACATGAGGAAGAACATGAAGATTCCAAGAAAGAAAGAAAATCCAGAACAATCAATCATTGTATCAAGAATCACAAGATTACCAACCTGATATGAACTCACTAAAATAAATCAAGCAGAGGAATTGAAAGTTGTGATGAAGAACAGTGTATGAAAGACTTATGAATGTAAGCATTGTGAGATCCAGAACTAGAGGTTCTCCTAGATGGAGGGAGAATACTATGATGATTTCTTGTTCTAGTAAATCATACATACCTCTACATGAGTCATTATATTGTCCGCAATATCCATGGGATTGACATAAGGTGGATGCAAAGACTCTTCTCCATAATAATTGAACAAAGATCATATGAAGAGCAACCTCAAGGATTTGAGGTATACCAGAAAGTGACCCTTGTATGCAGATGAAAGAGGACAACTTGGTGGAGAACCTCCAATGCATAGCAGAAGAATGGTGAAAACCTTTTATATTATATCAAAATGATTACTCAGAAATCCAGAATGATGGATTGCCAATCCATGACAAAGATATCATGATGAAAGAAGAAGTGTCACATGGATATGTTCCAGTTTGAGCCTTGCCACGATGTTATGAGCTAGCAGGAAACAAAAGAGTTGAATTCAACTATGATATACTATAATGATAAGAGTTATATGAAGCCTTCATAGAAAACCAATGTTCCAGAAAGATCGAAGTACATTGAGATCAAGCACTACATTCTCCGTGATGAAGTCCATAAAAGAGAAGTGGTTCTCCAATATATATATATCTCCACAGACGCGAAAATAAACAGACATTGTGGTAAAGCCTCTGTCCAAGGTGAAAGAGTTTGTGTACTCAAGCTGGAGCTCGTGGAGATGACTTCCTTATTGAAAAAGGAAGGGATGACTCCCATGTTGGGAGGGATCACTGATGTGTTATTGATTTATGGACAGTCATTTTTCAGTTCGAAAAATGGTCTAGTATGAGCAGTTCCTTTTTAGTTCGGAAAGTGGTTTGAGATTTCTGACGAATAGGAATTTTCCAGTTCGGAAAATTCCTATTGGGACAATAGGAATTTTCCTATTTTCCCAATAGGAAAATTCTTCCTTGCTTGAGAAGAATAGTCCAGATAGCTCATCATTGATGTTTGACCTTCTGAGGGCAGATGCTCTTCCAGATCTCACAGATGTCAGTGGAAGAATGGCCCAGATGATTCAGTTGATATCATAACAATGTTTTCTGTGTAGGTTGATATCAGATGATTTTTATAGAGACTGTATGTCTCTAGAAAATAGATGTATGCTATTGTGGTGGATGTGTTCCACTGATTGCGACTATACGTCACTGATCATGTACCTGTGTGCTACTTGGTGTGGTAGTGTACCATTGGATTGTAGTTGTGTACTACTATGGATAGACACAATTGTGTTCTATTGAATGATATTGTTCTGATTCCCTTACAGACTATTAGTAGTGTTGGAAATGATTATTAGTTAGATGGATGATCAATGGATAGAAATTTCCCATGGAAAATGGTCCAGGACATTTATTCTTCTAGGAAATATGTCCGGATTAGAAGAATGGTTCTTGTATCACTCTATGGAGTGAGTGACTTATCGAACATCATGTCTGATTATTCAGATGGAGTATGGTTTTGAGAGATGATGCAGTTGTTGACATTAATAGTGATGATGGTTCTCATGATATAATCTTGAGATAGTCTGTACGACTATGATGTGTTGAAATAATGTAACTGCAAAGAGCATTCTTATTATTATTTTGTTATTGGATTAAATCCCCATTGCGTATTAATCATGTCATTATTATTATTATTATTATTATTGGATTAATCCCCATTGAGGATTAATCATGTCGGTAATTGTATAAGGACCAAATCCCCTTTTGCAGATTGGTCATCGGAC
>JZKD02S1672851.1:528683-542160 GCA_000966675.3 Picea glauca | reverse complement strand
TAGAGGGTTTCCCAGGATAAATGTTGTGTCTCTTGTGAATGTGTATTTCTCAGTGATCTTGTTCTTATGATGTTATTATCTATTGAAATGCAAAGAACTATAATAATGGCATAAATACATGATGATGTTATTGATTCAATGGTATGTTTGTGCTCAATACCATTGTCTTCAATACCTCCCTATCTAGGAGGGAGTGTTGATATTATGGTAGTTGCGGGAGTTATTTACCTCCACGTGTAAACCTGACGAGAATAGAATATTCCGGGAAGCAAGAATAAACCCTAATGAGTTGGCTAATAACCCTAGAAGACAAGTCGACTCAAAAGGATAATTTGCATTAGGTTATTAGCCTCCAAGAGAAGAAGTTGGCCAAAAGAAATATTATATACTAAGTAAATAGGCACCCAGAATGAGAAGTCAACCCAGGCAGTTAGCCAGAATTAGTATAAATATAGGAGGCCAGTCTTCGTTCTAGCAAGAATTCTTAGAACTGCAGAGCTCACTTGTGCGCACTGTAGTTGGCCAGTTGTGCACAAGTTTGGAGGAGAGATGTTGTTGCAGCTGTTGTAGCTAGCATATTTCGGTTTTGGCTTGGACTGTCTCTTGGTTATGGTTTGGACTCTTTGTCCAGCTCTTGTTACTCTTTCTTGGTGCGCTATCCTTGGAGAAAGGTGTGACACCCTTTGTTTGGCTATCTAGCCTAGGGTTTACTTCTAAAATGATTCTCTGTCAAGGTTAAGGTGCTCGGGGTTGGCTCCGACCTATGTTTGGGTGACAATAGTGATATTATCTATGGTTAAACGAGCACATCCATCATATTCTAACATTATTATGGCTACATATTGTCTCACATACCTAGCCTTTTCATTGTTAAAAAACCATAGTCCCGAAAGGTCACGATTATATGAGTTGGGTTTAGTAATGAACTTTGTATTTGTTGAGTTTGAATAGTGATTCTTGATTTGTTATTCGGGCAACATTTTGATACTCAAATATGGATTTTGAGTTGACAACAATGAAATGATTGTTGGTTTGGGCAATGGAGACAAGTTTAAAAGGTATGTTAGCCAAGTCAAAATTTTAAATTGTTTTATTTACATAAACTTTTGATTTTTCTGCTCGTTGTTTTTATCATTTTTCATACATTATTCCCAATTTATCCTAGTCATATTTCATTGTAGTCCCATGTTCTTTCTCCCCTATTTATGTAATTAAAAGGATATGTTGAGAAGAAGCTTTTAGAGAGGGTTTATTAAAGATTTGTTGGCACTGCTACAAACCTGTACATGGTTTTCATGTTACTCCTAGGTCTCTTGATATTATATGGATAGTTTAATATTTTTTAAGTGGACATTATTTGATGTTGTTACTGTTCCTACATATTTTTAAACATATGATATATGGTGAAGACAATGGTTTGTGAAACATAGTGATTGACTTGAGAAATTGTTTTTGAAATTTTCTCAAAAGAATTCATGCCGATTATATATATATATATATATATATATATATATATATATATATATGGTCTCTATAATGAAAAAGTGTACAAGTTTAAAGGATATACACAAAAATGTTGATTGTGTTCAAAAAATTGAACAAGAATGTTCATTCATTCCTTTCATTTTATGTCATTTTGGCAAAGTACACTCCCTTTATCATTTATCCCTATCATACATGTATACATTTACATACATTCCCTTGTTCAAAAGAGATGTACATTGTTCATATGCAGAGAATTTTATAAGAGATATACATTTCAGATTTTGGAAATTGAAATAACAAGAAGGGTGTCTATTGAATTATGGATTTTCTTCCTTATTTTACATTATTCCTACTCATTTCTCCTTTTTATGTTTTGATTGTTGTGTTATTCTCAGAGGCATAACTAAATCATATTTATCGAAGTTGTAATAGATGTTTACAATATTGTCTTGTATTTTACTTCAATAATTTTGCACTAATTGGAATGATGATGAAAATTAGATGAATTTTTTCACTTGATGGAATAATAAAGGTGGAAATAGAGGAGAAAATTGTCAAATATATTTTGGCAATTTTGACAACAATGGAGACATAAGAAAATGATGCTTTCCATACACTTTGATGCTGATTATGAAAAATAAACCAGTTACTACAAATTGGTTATCTAAACTTTGGTGGGTAGCCAACATTGCCTTAGCCTCTAGCTCCTTCTAATGCTCCCTTGCAACCACGTCCTAGCATTGGAGATTTTCCTAAACCCCTATCCAGACAACCAATGATAGTTAAGACAACCACCCTATAAATCCTCCCTTTGGTTTTTTTTAATGGCCTGATAATCCTCTTTATCCTCTCCTTCCTACGCATTAAGTACCACATGTTACATCAACAACCTCCATGGCCCATTCACCTCCTAAAGTTTACAAAGTGTTACCAATGATCCCCAAATTGACAAGGAAAATAAGTCTGCCGATGCAGGAGCATCTTCCAAAATCAGTTTAATGTTTGATTTCTTAGTTGTGATTGTTTTAATTATTTTTTTAGATGCAATAATCTAGTATGTTCGAGAAGAGTAAGGCATTTTGCCACGATTGTAATAGTTTGTTTAATTCATGTAGGAGGTTGAAGGGTTGGATAATTTAGGATAAGTGTTTGGATCTAATCCTATTTTTCAATATCAGAATCTGGTTGTTTTGAACTAATTAAAGTTTTATTGTATTTTTAGAAGATCTGATCCTATCTTCCATGGTTAGGATCGTCCTGATTCTTATTGTATTAAAATCTATAATAGGTGTAGACGATGGGTATGCAGAAGAGTGTGGATGTGAGTGTATAGAGGGTCCAAACGAACCAAGTAAAGAGTTGAGCTTCCATTATTGTATGTTTATTTCTTTGAAATTCTAGAATGGTGTGAGTTTCCTGTGTGTATTGAACGTTTGTAAGAATTTCCTGTGTATTTGGCACTAATGGGAATTGTTGTGAAATTAAAGAATCCAGGAATGCAGGGTTATTTTAGAGTCAATAGCGTTGATGCTGGCAACACATGCAGGAGTAATCGACACGTCGTACTCAGAGTTCGAAGACCATATAATTAAAATGTTGTGTATCCTTGTTTATTTTGCAAGGAATGGTTTAAAATTGATCTTGTGGAGAACTAATCGATTAGATGGCACATCGAAATAATCGAGCCTTTGAACTTCATTAGACAGTGTCCCTTGAACATTCTTGGCGACCGATGAACTGGTAGTGTCAAAGGAAACAACATATCTGGGCGTGAGCTTATCCAGATCATACATCTATTCAGCATCAACATTTCTATCTTACATGAACAATCATGAACAATGGAGAACCTTTGAAGTACTATTAGCTATGGAAACATGGGGTTATCGGCTTTGAAGCTTGTGAAGTAAGCATTGGGCAACTAAAAAGATCGTCGAACCAAAACTAGGCAACATGGGCGATGACAAACATATTTACACTCAAGTTTCCATAAGATTGAGTCTTCTATCAAAGTTCCTCATAGCCGGATTGTAACTGAAAAGACTCCCAAAAAGGTAAAAATAATTGTAGTTTGATGTTTTGTTTGTAATTCGTGGACGTCTATGTTATATGCAACATTTCAATGCTGCAACGAAATGCAATAAGCCTACGATTAATATATAGACAACAATGTTTCTAATGAATTCAGCTAAACAAAACTGAATCAAGTACCTTGAGTTTCAAAAAAGGAGATTTGGTGTATAAGATTTAGATTATTTAACTAGTCCAGATTGGCATAAGTTTGGTATCAGAGAAAAAGGCGAGGAAATGTTGCGACAAACTATAATGATATTTTGAATGCGAGGTTAGAGAAGATTTCTTGTTGCAAATGTTGAAGTCATTGAAGAGATGAGAACTCTTCAAATACGGTTGGAGGCAATGGAAATTTCCCAACAAAGAGGCATTGACACGAGATGCCAGCGAAAGAGAAGAAGAATCTTCAGGAGCAGAAGCATAACCTGAAGAAGAAAGTGTTGAGGAAAGGTTGGTTCGACCCATGTTGAATGCAGGTCGAATCAGGAATAAAGACTATTTTTGGAAGAGAAGCATGCAAGAGGAAAAAGACAGCTGGAAGGAAAAACAACACACGCACATGCATGGAAGACCTAGCGACGCTAGGGTTAGGGTTTTTTTAATACATTGTAATGGTTGGTGAGCCGAAGATATAAATAAGTGTTACTCAGGAGGAGGACAGATATAGAGACACACATAGAGACAGAGAGGAAGAGAATTGTAAGGATTGTATGAGTCATTAAGCTGGTGAGCTAGAGAAGGCATGAGTGACTCGACCCTGAGGGTTAGATTGCAGGCTGAGGAACCTAGTGCAATCTAGTCAGCCTCGCAGGGATCAAAGAGCCTATGGGGAGAGGAAGCACTAAAATTATAACCACGTGCGGCATGAGATATTTCCAACTATAATAAAAGACTGAGAGCCAGATCTTTGTGGATGTAGCCCAGGACGGGGTGAACCACGGTAACCATGTGTTATGTGAATGTATACATACGTATTTGTATCTGACTAAGTTGATGAACGTTGAATGAATGAAGTAACTAGTAGATCCGATATTTTACATGCATGCATAGAATGAATATTATAACTAGATGTTAAATGGACTGAATAAAGGTGAAGGTGAACAAACACAGATCTTGCTCAGTCTCTGGTTGCAAACACCTGAGTATTGCATCCACCCATAGAGCTATATCGGGTGAGACTGCACAGTGCACTCTGTGTACTATGTTTCCTTCTGGGTACCAAAGGGGTCGATAGTCTTTAAGGGATTTTGTTGGGAAGCTTCTTAGTTCTGAACCAGGGTCAATCTGTAATGGTCAATGAGAATCAGAATACCCTATAAGAATCCCTCAAGACCAATAGAGGAAGAGTAGATAGACAAAAGGAAAAACCAACAACCCATCATGGGAATAAACTCCAGGCCAAGAATGGAAGTGTCAATGTATGAAGGAAACTTGAACATGGACGAACTGATGGATTGGATCAGTACTATGGATAAGTACTTTGAATACGAAAATGTTGCAAATGAAAAAATGTGAAGTTTGTTGTGACAAGGCTGAAAGGACATGCATTGTTATGGTGAGATGGAGTACAAGTTGAGAGACAAAACAAAGGAAAGGAAATAATCAAGAGTTGGGATAGAATGGTAGCGAAATGAAAGGTAAATTCATGTCCCGAGATTATCAACTTAATCTTTTTAGACAAATGCATAATTTGAGGAAAAGAGGTATGTCAGTAAAAGAATACACTAAAGAATTTTATAAATTGAATATAAGAGTTGGTCACATAGAAGAAAACCCAAAGAAAGTTGCTAGATATCTTAATGGATTAAGATATGAAATTCAAGATGAAATTGACATTTTATCTCTTAATACTATTGAGGAAGCATATTGGTTTGTTCGTAAGGAAAAAAAAAAGTTTACAAGGAAGCAAAATCAAAGAGGAAGAGGCCATGGTTCAACAAGAGATAAAGGAAAGCAAGGTGGCAGAGGGAGATCTATAGTTCAAAATGAAGAAACTAACAATTCACATCAGCAAGAACAGTCACCAAGAGGTGGTGATTTAAGAGGAAAAATACCTTATCAAAGAGGTAGGGTTTTTTCTATAAGATATTTTAAATGTAGTAAGTTTGGTCATAGATCATATGAATGTCCAGAAAATGCTTCCACAAGCAGAGGGAGTGCAAATGTTGTTCGGGCTGAGGAAGAAAGTATGGAGTTTCCTGTGCATGAGAATGCAACATAAGTGGGAAAATCTTTGTTGCTGAAAAGAGTATTGTTGAAACCTCACAAGGAAATTAAGGATTCTGCACAAAGGAAGACACTTTTTAGAATTGTTTGTAAAAGCAAAGATAAATGTTGTAAAATTATTATCGGTAGTGGAAGTACTGATAATTTGGTGTCTATAGAGATGGTTGAAAAGTTGGCTTTGAAGAAGACAACACACCCTGTTCCATATAAAGTATCATGGTTGCGAAAATAGCATCAATTGTTGGTGAATGAACGATGTGAAGTGGAATTTTAAATTGGAAGCTACAAGTACAAGGTACTTTGTGATATTATGCCTATGGATGTGTGTCATATTCTATTAGGTAGACCTTAGTAGTTTTGAAGGAGGGCCATACATGATGGAAATAGAAACACCTATACTTTTGAAAAGGATGGGGAGAAGAACACTCTTTTCCATTGAAAGATGAAGGAACAACTGAAGAAATTAGTCCTAAAGTATTATTGGTCAATGAAAAGGAATTCTTGCAAGAAACGAAAAAGGAGGAGGTACATTTTACCTTAATTGGAAAGACCAAGGTAATTCTCACTAGCACCGATTTAGATGATTTACCTGAAGAAATTCAAAAACTATTAAATGAATTTGTTGACATTGTGGTTGATGAATTGCCAAGTGAGTTACCTCCATTAAGAAGCATCATTCATCACATATATTTGATTCCAGGGGATCATCTTCCCAACAAGGAAGCATATCGTATGATCCCATAGGAGATGAGGAGATTAGCAACCAAGTACAAAAATTATTGGACAAAGTTCTGGTCAGAGAAAGTTTGAGCCCATGTGTTGTTCCTACAATTTTAAGTCCAAAGAAGGATGGAGGATGGAGAATGTGTACAAACTCCAGAGCAATAAACAAAATCACAATCAGGTATAGATTTTCATTACCTCGAATTGATCATTTGATGGATTGGTTGAGTGGTGCTAAGTATTTTTCAAAATTAGATTTGTAAAGTGGGTACCATTGGATCAGAATTTGGGAAGGAGATGAATGGAAGACAACCTTTAAAACAAACAATGGGTTGTATGAATGGTTAGTAATACCTTTTGGACTTACCAATGTACCTATCACATTTTTGTGATTGATGAATGAAGTAATCAAAGGATTCATTTGTAAGTTTGTTATAGTTTATCTGAGTGATATTTTGATCTACACTCAGTCTATAGAAGAACATTTGAGGCATCTCATATTGGTTTTAGATAAATTGCAACAAGAAAAACTTCTAATCAATTTGAAAAAGTGCAGCTTTGTGAAAATAGAGTTGGTGTATTTGAGTTTTGTGATATCAAGAGATGGATTGAAGATGGATCAAGAGAAATTGAAATCTATCATGAACTGACATACTCCAAGGAGTGGTTTTGAGGTAAGGAGTTACCATGGCTTGACAAGTTTTTATAGAAAATTCATCAAAATTTTTAGTGGGATATGTGCTCCAATCATAGAAACCATTAAAGGAAACAAACAATCATTTAAATGGATAGAGGCAACCGATAAAAATTTTAAATTGTTGAAGAAGAAAATCGTAGAACAACCCATTTTAGCTTTGCCAGATTTTAGTAAACTCTTTCAAGTTGAATGTGATGCAAGTGGGACTTGTTAATGTTTAAGCCATTATTATAGATGTTTGCATTTCATTACATAACAATAGCATAATCCAAGATCACTGAGAAATACACAATCACAAGAGACACAACATTTATCTTGAGAAACCCTCTAGGGGAAGAAAACCCAGCAAAACTTCCTTAATATAGATAGCCAATACAATGCTAAGAGATCTCTTAATCTAATATAGAAATTCCTCTCCCAAATATGCGCCACTCTCTCTCTCCTTCTTCTTCGGTAGCAGATCTGAACTTGTCTCTCAAAATGAGCAAGTGAGTTGTGTCTAAGTGAGGTGCTAGCCTTCTTTATTTATACAAGTCTGGCACATGTGAAGTGTCTCTTCACTGGCAGTGTCGGCTTCTCAAACTGGGTGGGTAAACCCACCTTTATTATATTTGTGGGTCTCTTTAATATTTGTTGGGGCTGACTTCTTATTCTGCCTATTACAATTGTCTTTTGACCAATCTGCAAAAGGGGATTTGGTCCTATTACAATAACCAACATGATCAATCCACAATGGGGATTAATCATATGAATAATATATCAATAATAATAAGAATACTCTTTGTAGTTACATTATTTCAACACTCCCCCTTAACAAGAAGGGTATTCTTCAACAGCATCATGCGAGAGAGAGAGGACAACATCATCAACAACATCAAGTGGGTGAGAGGACAGCATCATCAATATCATATTGGAACACTGACTAGCATATCTATAAATCATCGGAAGTTTTCTTCATCGACAACATCGTCATTCTCAAAGGAATTCCATCATCATCTGCATCAATATGTATTAGTATAAAAATTGATACATCATCATCATCACAGCACAAGATTGGCTCATCATAATACAAGACTGGCTTTACGTCATAGATGTCAAGCTGGAAGCTCAGTACTTGTCTCATCTCATCGTCTTGCTTTACGTCATAGAACTCAAGCTGGAAGCAAGATACTCGTCCTGCTTTATGTCACAACCATCCGGTCGGAAGCAAGATACTAGACTGGATTTATGTCACAGCTATCCAGCTGAAAGCTCAGTGCTAGTCTCATCATATCATCTTGCTTTACGTCTGACAACTAGGTCAGAAGCAAGGAACATCTCATCTTGCTTTACGTCTGACAACTCGGTCAAAAGTAAGGAACATCTCTTCTTGCTTTACGTCTGACAACTCGGTCAGAAGCAAGGAACACCTCATCTTGCTTTACATCTGACAACTCGGTCAAAAGCAAGGAACACCTAATCTTGCTTTATGTCTGACAACTGGGTCAGAAGAAAGGTACACATCTCATCTTGCTTTACGTCTGACAACTAGGTCAGAAGCAAGGAACATCACATCTTTCTTTACGTCTGACAACTTGGTCAGAAGCAAGGAACATCACATCTTTGCTTTACGTCTGACAACTAGGTCAGAAGCAAGGAACATCACATCTTGCTTTACGTCTGACGACTAGGTCAGAAGAAAGGAACATCACATCTACTCCCCCTTTCGAGGAAGGTCCTTTCAGACTATGCCAAGCTTATCTCAGAAGTACTCAAACTTCACACAAGATAGGGGCTTGGTCAACACGTCAGCAACCTGTTCATCCATGCTAATGTACTGGAGCTTCAAGGCTCATCTTTGTACCATGTCACAGATGTAATGATAATAGATCTCTATGTGCTTCGACCTGTCATGAAATACAAGATTCTATGTCATCTTTATGCAGCTCTGGTTGTCACATAGAGTCACAGTTTCTCTCATCTCTAAGTCAAATAGGTCGATCAACAACTTTCGAAGCCATATAGCTTCACAGCTGGCAGAACATGCAACAATGTATTCTGCTTCCACTGTGCTGAGAGAAATACTATATTGCTTCCTACTCTGCCACGAGATCATAGCTCATCCCAAACTGAAAAAACATCCTGAAGTGTTTTTCCTGTCAAAAACACTTCCTGCCCAATCTGCATCAGTATATCCACTCAATGTGAAATCATGATCTCCATCATAGTAAGACCATAATCTATTGTACCTTTAAGGTACCTCATCACATGTTTTGCAGCCACTAGGTGAACACGTCTGGGTTCTACTAGAAACTGACTCAAGGTGCTCACGGCAAAACAAGTGTATGGTCTGGTGTTCGTCAGGTACATCAACAATCCAATAATCTATCTACACAGTGTGGCATCAATCAATTCTAACGAAGTATCGACCAAGAGCTTTAGCTTCGCTTCCATGGGTGTATTCATGGGCTTGCATTCCAACATGTCAAATCTCTTCAAGATTTCGACCGTATACTTCCCGTGGTTAAGGAAGATATTCTTAGGAGTCTGTCATACCTCAAGACCTAAGAAATAATGCATTAGGCCAAGGTCTTTCATTTCAAATTCCGAGGAAAGTCTCTTTTTACATTCAGTGATGAACTTTTCTTCTCTAGTTAAGAATAAGTCATCCACATATAGCAGTAAGATTACTGGCTCATTTTTCATGATTTTGAAGTAGAGATTTGAGTCTACTTTACTCTTGATAAAGCCTAAGCTCATCAAGAAACTGTCTATACGGCCATACCAAACTCTAGGAGCTTTCTTTAATCCGTATAAGGCTTTCTTCAATCTACATACATGAGACTTCCTGTCTTCAACCTCAAATCCTTGAGGTTTCTCTATATACACTTCCTCTTCGATAACATCGTTTAGGAAAGTTGTCTTCATGTCCATCTGGTGCAGCTTCCACTTCATCTTAGTTGCAAGAGCTATGATGGTTCTGATCGAAGTGTATCTGGCCACAGGAGTGAATGTCTCTTCATAGTCAATGCCTTCCTTCTGGGAAAAGCCACAAGCGACAAAGATTTCTTTATACTTCTCAATACTTCCATTAGCAACATGTTTTATTTTGAAGAGCCATCTGGAGGATACCACATCTTTATTCTTCGGTCTGGGAACTATTTTCCATACTTCATTCTTCATTATGGATTGGTATTCCTCTGTCATGGAATCTGCCCATTCTTTCCTCTAAATGGCTTCTTCAAAGCAGGTAGGCTCCTCTTCTAGGAGATCACACATCAAAGTCGTATAACTGGAGAATGGCTTTGGTATTTTCACCTGTCTCATAGTTCCCTGGGGAACACCGTACTTCTCTCCATCTTGAATAATCTCTCTAGCCCAAGTTGGCTTTATTTTATGAAGGATCGTCATCCGAGGAGGTTCTTTCACTTCTACTATATCACGGTCTTCTAGAAGTTCCTCATCAGGGGAAGTTACGACTTCCCTCACTGGTTCTACAGCTCTGGGAACCTCCCCCATTGCAGTGCTGGGGATTACGGGTTCCTCTTCATATACCTCTTCAAGTTGGCATAGTCTAGATTTATTGAGCACCGCATATTCATCAAAGGTCACATCCCTGCTGATCTCAATGTGATGTTGACCTAGTATATAGATTCTGAAAGCCTTGGTGACCTCACAGTATCCCACAAATATTCCCTTCTTTCCTGAAGGGTCCAGCTTGTTTCTCTTTTCTTTAGGTATATGAATAAACACTGGACAACCAAAAATTTTGAGATGGCTTACCTATAGCTTCTTTCCCGTGAACATCTATTTCGGTGTCTTGAGCCCAAGTGCACTATGGGACAATCAGTTCTGCACAAATAGTTGCCATTGCTACTTCTTCCCATAAGCACATAGGAAGATCTTGATCATGGATCATAGTCTTCACAACTTCCAGTATGGTTCTGTTCTTCCGTTCAGCTACATCGTTTTGTTGGGGATTATAGGGAGTAGTGAGTTCCCTCTTGATCCCAACATCTTTGCAGAATTTCACAAACTCTTTTGAGGTATATTCTCCTCCATTATCTAACCTGAGTATCTTAATATTCTTTTCAGAAAGGTTCTCTATCAAGGCTTTGAATTCCTTGAAATTACCGAACACTTCATCTTTAGTCTTTAAGAAATATATCTAGGTTTTACGAGAGTAATCATCAATGAATGATACATAATATACATACCCACTAATGGAGTATGTTGGCATTGGGCCACATACATCTAAATGGATGAGTTCTAGGACTCCTTCTGTCTTGATGTCCCTCTTTGGAAACGAGTTCTTGATATTCTTCCCTTGTGCACATCCATTGCATACAGCTTTATGGTCACCTTTGAGTTCTGGTAAACCTATGACTGCTTTGCATATGTATGGTAGTGCCTTGTAGTTGATGTGGGCTAACCTTTTGTGCCAAAGCTCACATGAGTTTTCAATGGCGTGGGTCATGGCAGCCTCTGAGTGACCCTTTAGTTTATACAAGCCATTTTCTTCATTTCCAATGATGATTGCTTCATTTCCAATGATGATTGCTTCATTTAGGGTTTCTCCTTTAGCCCACATAAGAACTTCTCCATCTATAAAGACAACTCTGAAGCCTTTATTTTCTAAAGATGAAATGGAGAGTAGGTTCTTCTTCAAGCTTGGTACATATAGTACATCCTTCATTTTTAGTGAATTCCCTGAATTCAGTTTATGGTTTGTTTCTCCCACTCCCTTGATGGGATATTGATAATCATCTCCAAGTCTCACTTTCTGAGAAAAATTCTTCTCTGAGATACAAGAGAGAATGTTTCTTTGTCCCATCATGTGCTTGGATGCACCACTATCAATGAACCAAGTGTCCTCTCTAGGTGTTATAGATCCTGAGAGGGCGGAGATCAAGACATGGTCTTTGATCTCCTCTCTTATCATCTTTGTAGGTGGCTCTTCATCTTCGACTACATGGGCATGGAGCCTCTTATGTTTTCTCTTGTATGCTTCTCGTTTGGCTGGACAAAACTCCGCAATGTGTCCCATCTTGTCACAATGATAACATTGTACAGATGAGTAGTCTCTTTCCTTTCGTTGTCCTTTCTTCTAAAATCTCTTTGGATAAGATTCTTTATGACTGAATTTATTGGATTGTTGAGGCTCTTTATGAGTCTCCTTTTGGAAGTAGGGTTTCTTCCTTCCTCCTTTGGTGTGGGTAGCTAGGGCTTGATCATCATCCCTTGCTAGTAACGCTTCACGATTCGNTACTCTTGTTTCTTCTTGGATGCATTCTTCCCATAGACTGTCAAACTTCAGTTTCTCCTTTCTGGCACATATCGTCTGGATGAAAGCATCCCAAGGTCTTGTGAGACCATTTAGGGCTGTCATTATGAGTTCGTCTTCGTCCATGGTATCTCCAATAGATTCTAGTTTTTATTTGAATTCTGAGATTCTTGAGAAGTATTCCTGAATCATTTCTACTTTATGCATCCTTGTATTCTTCAGTTGAGTTATAAGATTCATCTTCTGGTTTATGTTCTTTCCTTCATATAGTCTAGTCAAGGAATCAAAAATTTATTTTGGTGTCTTCTTAGATGACACATAAGGAATCAGATGGTCTTTGATTGAATCTGCAATGATTCTTTTGGCCCTTATTGTGTCCTTTTGATGCTTTGCCTTTTCTGTAGCATCGTCGGGTTCCGGTAATTCTTCTTTGACGAATCTTGTTAGGTCATTCTCTTCAAGAATGAGGCCAATCCTATACTTCTAGGCACATAAGTTTTCCACTCCTTCTAACTTGTCAACAATCTTAACGCTTGCAGACATCTTTACCTGGAGCTAGGAAAATGACCGAAAAATGAAAGTACTCAAAATCAAAAACTGAACTTACCAGGAGGTGCGCTTGGCTGAGGAGATTATCCTGGTGTGTTTGGATCTAAGAAAATCCAACTTTTTCTCCTTCAAATCTGATCTGTGGATTTCTGGACTGGTGCCTCTGGTACTCTGGTACTTCTGGTACTTCTGGTGCACTGGTTTTCTGGTACTTCTAGTACTTTGTGAAACTAGGGTTTCACTTTTCGGGAGATCCATCCATTGAAAAGGTGCGCTGAGAGTGCCAAAATGATCCTTAGGGGAGGGCACACTTTTCTAGATGGTTTCGGGGCTGAAAATCTTCACCATAAAAAATCCCTAATTTTCATGTATGGTAACAGTGACGTTTTTCACTTGTGAAAGATGCTTCCTTCAGCTTGGCTCTGATACCATGTTAATGTTTAAGCCATTATTATAGATGTTTG
>JZKD02S1672851.1:509335-520157 GCA_000966675.3 Picea glauca | reverse complement strand
CTCTCAGTTGTCTTAGTAATTTCAACATAATTTACTCTTTAAACAGATAATCATGCCTTACAATATATCAACAGTCAAAAAAATTGAACCAGAGACGTGTTAAGTGGATTAAGTTCTTGCATAAATTTACTTTTGTTATTAAACAGATAAGTGAAAAATCAAATACGGTAGCAGATGCATTAAGCAGGGTCAGTTTAATCTTCAATGAGTTTCAAGTAAATGTCTTGGGGTTTGATGAATTGAAGGACATGTATAAAGATGATGTAGATTTTAAAGATGCATATGTAGCTTGTGAAAATCCAGTAAGCAGAGACATGAGTCTATGGTTGGATTACCTAATACAAGAAGGTTTATTATTTAAAGGAAACAAATTGTGCATTCCAAGATGTTCAATGAGGGAAATTTGTTGAAAGAAAAGAACAATGGTGGATTAGCAACACATTTTGGATAGGACAAGACATTTTCTCAATTATGTTGATTTTATTTCTGGCCTGGTATGAAAACCGATGTCAAGATATTTGTTGAAAGATGTGGAGTTTGTCAACATGCAAAAGGAAGGAGGAAAAATATTGGATTGTATCGGCCATTACCAATCCCAAACAGAGCATGGGATTCTGTGAGTATGGACTGTGTCAGGATTGCCAAGAACTCAGCAAGGTAATGATTCCATTTATGTGGTTATTGATAGATTCTAAAAAATGGCACACTTTATAGCTTGTAAGAACACCAATGATGCAACCCATATTGCAAATTTGTTCTTTAGAGAAGTTGTTAGGTTGCATGGTTTGCCAAAAAATATTCTTTCTGACAAAGACAAAAATTTTGTGAGTCATTTTTGGAGAAGTTTATGGAAAAATTCAGGGACCCATATCAACTTCATTTCATCCTATCACCCACAAACCGATGGGAAAACAAGGGTGATAAATAGGATTTTGGGAAATATTATAAGATGTATGGGTGGTGAGCATCCCAAGCAATGGGATAATGTACTTGCACAAGCTGAGTTTGCATATAATGATTCACCTAATATGAGAACATGTTTGATTCCTTTTCAAATTTCATATGGGATACATCCTAGAGGGATTTATGAATTAAGAGATCTAGGAAAACAAGAAACTAGAAGTGTTGATGATGAAGACTTTGCAAAAAGTATGCAAGAATTGCAGGAAAGAGTTAATGAGAAGCTACAAGACAACAACAACAAGTACAAACATAGGGAATAATTGAAACAAAGACAACTAGATTTTTAAGTTGGAGACTTATTCATGGGACACCTCAGAAAATAATTTTTTCTTAGAGGGGAGTATAACGGATTAAAACTTAAAAAGATTGGACCATGTAAAGTGTTGAGAAAATTTTCCTCAAATTTTTATGAATTAAAACTTCCAAGTAACATTGAAATTTATCCAATTTTTAATGTATCTGATTTACATGCTTTCAAGGGGGTGACATAAATTTCAACAGATGCACCTGACAGTGACAATATTCAGACCATTGACTTGGAGAAACAACTACCCACAGCACAACCGAGATAGATTGAATTTATCTTGGATCAAAAGGTAGTAAGGAAGAAAATGGGTAAAGAGTATTTCCAGTACTTGATCAAGTGGAAAGAGTAACCACTTGAGGATGCCATGTGGATGACTACAACAAAAGTTTTTAAATATGGTACAAGTGTTGAAGAACTACTGCAATAAGCCCAAGAACCATTTTTTTCTTCCCTGGGAGTTTGATGCAGGAGCATCTTCCAAAATTAGTTTAATGTTTGATTTCTTCATTGTGATTTTTTAATTGCTTTTGTTTAGTTTCAATAATCTAGTATGTTCGAGAAGAATAAATCATTTTTCCACGATTGTAATAGTTTGTTTAATTCGGGTAGAAGGTTGAAGGGTTGGATAATTTAGGATAAGTTTTTGGATCTAATCCTATTTTCCAAGATTAAAATATGTGTAACATCCAGTTCCATTGATCACATTCATACGTTGACTTATTCTTTGAGGACGCTTGCGAGCAAGTGATCCGGTTTAAAACATGGTACATTATGAATATCAATTTGGTTTATATGTTTATGTTATGCTTGAGTATTGAAATTGATATGTTATTTATATTGATGTATAGAATTGGCAGGTATTATGATGAGGTTTACTGAGTGTGTAGGAAACGTGGTATGAGGAGGATGTTGATGGCATCAACAAACTTCCTTGGACTTTGAATTGAGTCAGGAAGTGGAATGTTACTTTCATTATGAGTACTTGTTTTATTTACATGTGTGTCATGATGATGATTCAGTTATGGATTTCATTTATATGATTATTAATGTTACCTTTGTCAGTGGATGTAGGCATGATGATGCTTTCTAATATGACTCACATATGGAGTAAAGGGGCCATACACAGATATCAGATGGATGAGAGAGAGGTGTGACAACGTCCCTATCACAACCTACTAGCACACCCGTTGTGACTCAAACTAAAGGTTAACGACTACTTGTTCCTAAGAGGTTCACGATGTTGTGAGGAAGGACTGGGATAGTCGCTCACGAGGATTTCTGAGGAGCACGCAATAAGGAAGATTCTTTATTCCTTAGTAATCCCTTAGTCTCACACAAGGTCGACATGAGGAGTATTGACTCCAAGCGTCAGACAACTTCCAAACTAGTCAATGGTGAGTGGCACCCTCGGAGCACGCAGGTGCGTCTTGAAGGGAACATCGCATGGATAAATTATGAGTCAATAAAAATTCCAAAAGACCTTAGAAAAATAAAATGAATACATGGGACTTATAGAAATGAGAATATAAATCAATACAAATTATAAACTAGAATCATAATGAAATCTAAGTCTACGTGTTTTGGCTAAATAGAGTTATAAATTGGGTTAAGGGAATTTAGAATAAATAACACTAGTAAAGGGAGAATAAGAATACAAATTAAGGCATGTGCACAATGTGTGCATGAAAGTAATAAAAATGAATTTTATATAAAAAGAAAATTAATTCATGAGAGAATTGGTTGTCAACATAGAGTTAGTATCCTAATTCAATCAAACTCTAAATCTTAACTAAGAGTAGAGTCTTAATCAAACTCCAACTGTAAATTAGTTAGGGGATGCAATAAAAGAGGAATTGGGGAACTAAGGGACAACTGGGAGAAAATCTAGGAACTAATTGAGGAGTGTGAGGGAAAATGCTTAATTATTTAAATTAAAAAGGATTAATCATGTGCAACTTGGAGAAAGTGTGACATGTGTTGGGGGAGAATAATCTTTAATTTAATTATTAAAAATTAACTAATATTGCATGAGACAAGAAGTGGCAAACCAGATATTTTTATAAAATAAATGTGAGGAAGAAGGAGGGGCACCCTATTGTTGGATGAATGAAATGTTGTTGAAATTTGTATTGGTGAAGTTTAATTGTGTGAGTTGAGCTTCAAGCTTGTGCAAGAGGTGGAAGCCTCTCCTTGTGAGGGAAAGCTTGAGCTAGTTTTGTCTGAATTTCTATGTGTGGCCCCTTTGGGGCTCGAGGGGGTAAGGGAGAAGAAGAATACCCATACAATTGGATGGGAGCTACCAGTGAAGTCTTTGGATTAGCAGGTAATGCAGAGGTAAATAGGTTGCAACACACAAACACAATTACAACACACACCCTGCTACAAAATGTACATCAGAAAAACAAACAGAAATGCATTTGCCAAATAATGAGAAATCCACTGGAAACTAAAACACTCGAAAAACCATGAATTTCAATACCATTTGTTTATTAATTTAATGCAGAGAGCATATTTCTATATTACATCGAGCTTGAGCTAAAAAGACCACCATGGATTGTTGCTTGCGTCGATGAAAACCACTATGAAATCATCCAGTGGGTAACGGTCTGCATGTATGGGTTGCGATTTTTTTTTCCTTCCTGTGTGCTCACCTATCTGGAATATTTCTCTCCAGTCCACCTTCTATGATTTACTTTCTTCATGGTTCACCAACCCCTTTAAAAATCACGCTCCATTTCCTTTTAAAACTTCTCCTCATCTCTGAAACGATTTGTCTTCCCTCAAAGAACAAGTTGTTTCCTAATCCGTCTCTTTGTCTTGCGGAATTCTTCAACTTCCTTTCGGCCTCAGGTCACGCTTTGTCCTTTAGTTGTGAGTTATTTTACCTAACGGTAGCTACAACTCATCATGAATGCATACCAATGTGGCAAAATCAAATGTGTACGAGCACAATGTTGCAAATAAATAAATATCGTGACACTTGTATAATTTCATTATGTGTGTGTGTTTCAACATGAGTTTCAACACATGTTTTAGCATGACACTTGTAAAATTTCTCTATACGTGACAATTTCATCACGAGTTTCAACACGAGTTTCAGCACATGTTTCAGCATGAGTTTTAGCATAGCAAGAGTATTAGAAGGAGTAATCAACAATTTGAATTTACAACAAACTGTCTAAATAAAATGAACCACTAACATAGTCTTGATTCGAATTATTTCCTATTTACGTAAGTAACAACTGCAAGATAAAACGAAATCAAAATCAATCTTGAAGAAACCTCAAAGAAGTAAAGACAGAAAGAAATCAACAATCAAGAGGAAATTGGAGAAAGACTTATAACACTTTGCAGAAAGGAAATAAGGATGCAGATGGAAGCGTGGACTCTGTTAGATGGAGGGAGCCGATTATATATTTTCAAAACAAGAGCATGCATTCATACATGAAGAAAGGATTAAGAGGGAGCTAATCCTATGATCCATTGAATATGATGAAGTATATATTCATGGTAGCAACCATGAAAAGCAGTACGTGTTCAGTTTGACTTTAGAAGAAGTCTTCTTCGAAAAAAAGCCTTAAAATATACTTGGTTGTCCAGCCACATCAATGATAAAAGAAAGAAGTTGGAATATCCAGGGCATGGAATCTATAGAAAACTCCATGGACCCAAGAGCTAAAGAGAAACATGAGGAAGAACATGAAGATTCCAAGAAAGAAAGAAAAGCCAGAACGACCAGTCATTGTATCGAGAATCACAAGACTACCAACCTGATATGAACTCACTAAAAGCAATCAAGCAGAGGAGCTGAAAGTTGTGATGAAGAATGAAAGCATTGTGATATCCAAAACTAGAGGTTCTCCCAGATGGATGGAGAAGACCGTGATGATTGTTTGTTCCAATAAACTAGACATACCTCTACATGAGCCATTACATCGTCTGTAATATCCATGGGTTGGAGTTTACATCAGATGAATGCAAAGACTGTTCTCCAGAAAAATTGAACAAAGAACGTATGTAGAACAACCTTAAGGCTTTGAGGTATACCAGGAAGAGAGTCTTGTATGCAGATGGAAGAAGGTTTTGTATGAATTCAAAAAACTTGGTGCGGAGCCTCCAATGCACAACAGAAGCGTGGTGAAAAACCTTCTATAACAAAGATATTGTATCGAAATGGTTACTCATAACTCAAGGATGATGGATTACCAATCCATGACAAAGCTCTCATGATGACAGAAGAAGTACCACTTGGATATGTTCCAAGTTTGACCCTTGCCACGATGTTATGAGTTTGTAGGAAACAAAAGAGTTGAATTCAAATATGATGATCCGAGTTATATGAAGCCTTCAGAAAACCAGTGTTCCAGAAATCCCGAAGTACATTGAGATCAATCATTACATTCTCCGTGATGAAGTCCAGAAAGGAGAAGTGGTTCTCCAATATATATCTTCACAGATGAGCAGATAAGAAGACATTTTGGTAAAGCCTCTGTTCAAGATGAAAGAGTTTGTGTACTCAAGCTGGAGCTCATGGAGACAACTTCCTTATTAAAAAAAGGAAGAGATGACTCCCGGGTTGGGAGGGAGCACTGATGTGTTATTGATTTATGGACAATCATTTTTTAGTTTGAAAAATGGTCTGGGATGAGCAATTCCTTTCCAATTCGGAAAGTGGTTTTAGATTTCTGACGGACAGGCATTTTCCAGTTCGGGAAATGGTGTAGATCGAACGGTCATTTTTGTATTGAAAATGGTTCGATGGATTGTTGATGTACCATAGACAACGATTCCCCTTGTGGTTAACATAGGGAATGGTCTAGGACAGTCTCTCTTCTTGATGGTCACTCGTAGTAGTGGTCAAGAAGACTGGTTTTCCTCGCCGTACAGTCATTCTTTTGAAGCTCACAGTTGTGAGAAGTTTTGAAGAATGATTTGTTTTGGAGGTTGGTGCAAGACAATCATTTCCTTAGGAAATGGTCCGGACAGTCATTCCCCAGGGAAGATTCATTCTCTCCAGGTTACACTTTGTTTAGTGTCAGAGGAATGGCCTATATAGGCGAATGGTCCAGGTTCAACAATCAGGGACAGGCAATCCCTAGGGTAGATTCATTCTCTCTAGGTTGCACTTTGTTTGGTGCCGAAGGAATGGCCCAGATAGGTGAATGGTCCAGGCTAAAAAATCAGGACAATTATTCTTCCTTGCTTGAGAAGAATAGTCCAGATAACTCATCGTTGATGTTTTAATTTCTTAGGGAAGATGCTCTTCCAGATATCATAGATGTGAGTGGAAGAATGGACCAAATGATTCAATTTATATATCATAACAATGTTTTTCTGTGCAGGTTGATGATATGATTGTTATGGAGACTGTATGTCTCCGGATAGTAGATGTATACTACTGTAGTGGATGTGTTCCACTGATTGTGACTATATGTCACTGATCAAGTATTTGTGTGCTACTTGGTGTGGCAGTGTACCTCTGTATTGTAGTTGTGTGCTACTATGGATAGACACAGTTGTGTTCTATTGAATGACATTGTTTTGATCGCCTTGAAGACTATCGATAGTGTTGGAAATTATTATCAGCGAGATGGATGATCAATGGACAGAGATTTCCCAGACAGAAAATGGTTCAGAACATTTATTCTTCTAGGACGTATATTCGGATTAGAATAATGTCTCTTGTGTCACTATGTGGAGTGAGTGACTTATCCAGCATCATGTCTAATTACTCAGATGGAGTATGGTTTCGAGAGATGATGCAGCTGGTGACATTGATAGTGATGATGGTGCTCATGATCTAGTCATGAGATAGTCTATACGACTATGTTGATGCTACTAGGTAAATGGTATGTTTGTGCTCAAGACCATTACTTTCAAATACCTCTCTAGCTAGGAGGGAGTGTTGATATTATGGTAGTTGTGGGAGGTATTTACCTCCATGTGTAAACTTGACGAGAATAGAATATTCCGGGAAGTAAGAAGAAACCCTAAATTAGTTGGCTAATAACCCTAGAAGACAAGTCGTCTCAAGAGGATAATTTGTATTAGGTTATTAGCCTCCAAGAGAAGAATTCGGCTAAAGGAAATATTATATACTAAGTAAATAGGCACCCAGAATGAGAAGTCAGCCTAGGTAGTTTGCCATTTTTAGTATAAATACAAGAGGTCGGTCTTCATTCTGGCAGGCATTCTCAGAAGCAACACTTGTGCGCACTGCAGTTGGTCAGTTTGTGCGCAAGTTTGGAGGAGAGTTGTCGTTGCAGCTAGCAGATTTCGGTTTTGGCCTGGACTCTCTCTTGTTTATGGTTTGGACTCTCTGATCAACTCTTGTTACTCCTATTTGGTGCATTATCCTTGGAGAGAGGTGCGCTATCTTGTTTGGCTATCTAGCCTAGTGTTTTCTTCTAGAATGATTCTCTGTCAAGGTTCAGGTGCTCGGGGGTGGCTTCGGCCTATGGTTGGGTGACAATAGTGATATTGTCTATGGTTAAATGAGCACATCCATTATATTCTAACAAAAACCATCCTACGTCTCATTGTCAATAATCTCCAATTAAAGGCCGAATTTTTGAACGAAATGTTTGGAGAAAACGTGAACTACTATCCACCCTGTTGGAGGCCAGATCTCGTTCTAGGTTTAAGCGTACAATCATATGGGAAAACTAGCGTCAACCACTGGATTTATGTGGAACCAATTTCTAGTGCTCTGGTCATCAATATCTGTGACACTCTGTCTGTCGTGACATAAAAGACTGTCTGTCATGACAGAAAAAGTCACCGGACTACGCAAAGATTCATATTTGAAATAGTGCCTTTAACAATAGCAAAGTATTAATTGATGTTTGCTACTCTAGTTTTTCTCATATCCATGTAATTTATCCATCACTCAAATATAATTATAACTAGGATACCCTCAAAGCAGGGGGAAGGGAATTTTGAATTGAATCAAGATGATACATTGTTTGAAGATAAGGGAAGTGTGTTGGATGGTTCATGGATAACTAAAATCCTTTTATTTAACACCATTCATGATCGACAATTGTTCATATGCAAGGGAAGGAAGCACTTGCATGGTTCACAGAAAGAAAAAAAAAAGATACGTTGCAAGCTAATAACCAAATTTATTATTAAACCATAAGATGGGTTGCATTATTACAGTGGGAAATAGTACATACTTATCCCATAAGATGGGTAATACATTTTGGTTGATCTCATCTATTAGGAATTGAAAAAATAAGTAATATAATAGTGGTTGCACCTCGTTTCATGGCTTACAAATGCTATTTTCCAAGGAAATCTGATCTATGATCACATTGTTCTTCACCCTTCATTCAAAGTTGAGATCAACTAGAAAGAATGGACAAGTCCTTAGATTTGCCCAAATCATTTCTATACTATCGTCTAAGGGACATTTAATATCATTTATTATCTCAACTTTTGAATACAATAAAATCGATCTGTCAAATATATCATAACATTATCTTGTTATCTTGCATTATCCACTCACTCCCCATCAGTTGCATGCCTCACTTTGTTTGAAATGGGATTCATGCCTAGATTATGGAACATATATACCTTAGGAAAGGACAATGATCAAAGCCAAGGTGTCACCACTGATGGGATGTGATAATCCTCTTGTGCATGATGGACTATTGATCTCATTTGAATCAATGGTTTCTAGCCTCTAATTGAGTTGTACTGACAACCCATGAAATTGTCCCAAGGCATAATGGTGACCCTCTATTTACTCAAGTGGAAACATAATTTCAATTATATGAAGTTGTTTTTATATAATCACAACATGCTATCATTATGAGATGAGATGAACATATCATTATGAGATGAGATGAATAGAGTTTGAGCTAGACTCAAATTTTATTCATTTCATTGTTGTTTTAGTTAATTTTATTTTTCTAGCAACCATAATTTCCACTTCATTGTTGTTTTAGTTAATTATATTTTTCTAACAACCATATTTTCCACTTGCTTGTAGGGGGTGGAGAGAGGTCAATTATAAGATCAAAACAAGCAAATCTCTTCCTGACACATGGCATGCTTCCCTAGGCCCTTGAAAAAGGACGAACAACTTAAAAAAAAAAAAAAAACATTGGGAATAATTATTTTCTTTTATGGATTTGCCCATTTGCATTTATTATTTTCTTTTGTATTGGATTTTTTTATGGATCTTCCTATTTGTATTTTATATTGGATTTTTTTGAGGTGTATCTTTTCTTTAGCTAAATTAATTTTGTAAAATTTATTTAAATTTTGAAATAAAAATAAATTAAAAAATATTTATAAAGTTTAATTAAATCCCAAAATAATATTAAAAAAAAAAATTATTTTCTTTACAAACACTCTTAAGAAAATTAATATGGATAGTCTAAACATTTTATATTCTGGTTTTTTCGTGGCCATATTTTATGGTGGATTTTGTTAGAAATAGGGCCATAAATTCTTAGAACTATATATTTAAGTGGTTGAGTCTATATAATTGGAGCACCCTAAGGATTTTTCAAGACTATGAATCTGTTGATGCTTTCAAAAATGCAATTTACATTACAATATATTTATTAATTAATTTATTACCAATCCTATTTGTTTTTACTAAGTTTTACTCAAATATTTAGTATAACATATTTATTTGTTTTTCACATGAACAAACATTTAAATTTTACTTAGAAATTCCCAAATTGAAATGTATTTAACCACCAAAATGTTTGAAATAACCACTACATACAAAGTATATTTTAGAATAAATGAATAAAATTTTATATTTATTTTATAATGAATAACTTTATTATCACCCTATAAACACCCAACATATTTAACTATTTCTTATATATTCAAAGATTATACCTATTTCTTATTTCTTATCACCCTATAAACACCCAACATATTTAACCTTGTTATTTTTAACTCACAACATTCAAAGTATATTTTAGAATAAATGAATAAAATTTTATATTTATTTTAAAATGAATAACTTTGTTATCACCCTATAAACACCCAACATATTTAACTATTTCTTATATATTCAAAGATTATACCTATTTCTTATTTCTTATCACCCTATAAACACCCAACATATTTAACCTTGTTATTTTTAACTCACAACATTCAAAGTATATTTTAGAATAAATGAATAAAATTTTATATTTATTTTATAATGAATAACTTTGTTATCACCCTATAAACACCCAACATATTTAACTATTTCTTATATATTCAAATATTATACCTATTTCTTATTTCTTATCACCTTATAAACACCCAACATATTTAACCTTGTTATTTTTAACTCACAACATTCAAAGATTTCTTATGTTGTGTAGATTTCTAATGTTGGAACCACTACAACTTGCCTTTAAGTAACTCTCGTGTATTGTAGAAAACACCTAAACTTTTTAAATTTCTATTAGTAGATAACTATTACCAATCTATTAGTTTTTACTAAGTTTTACTGAAATATTGAGTATAACATATTTATTTGTTTTTTACATGAGCAAACATTCTAATTTTACTTAGAAATTCTCATATATATATATA
>JZKD02S1672851.1:488937-500347 GCA_000966675.3 Picea glauca | reverse complement strand
TATATATATATATATATATATATATGAAGACAAGGAGACAAGTTAGGGATGAAGATTTTGTAAAATCGACTGAGAGATTTAAGGATATATTATTGGAGATAGTTGTGCATATGGTTGAACTAAATATCTAATTAAAGCATCGATGTTATGGTCACCTATTGTTATATAAAGGGCAATTGTATAATAAAAACACAAACATGAATGGTTTGATTGAATGGAGTTTCCCCTTCAAGAGTTCCTTGAGTGCAAACTCCTAGTGTCCCTTGCTTGATAATTGTTTGTGTGTATTTGTTGTTGATTTGTGATCCTAACATTTGGTATTAGAGATTTCGTATCAAAATCTTCCATTCTTGAGCTTCTAACATTCTATACTCAATTTCCATAGATTGAATTGTGGGGAAGACAAGCAGAATGAAGGAAATGGTGATAACAACTCTAGGAGATGCATATGTTTAGGAAATACAAGATGTAGATGACCCTCAAGTTAATGATGATGAAATTTTGATTAAAATATCAACGATGGCACTTAATAGGGCAGATATCGTCTAAATGTGAGGTACATACCCTCGACCCAAAGTCGTGCCACCTTATCTTGGCCTTGAATTCTAAGGAATTATTGAAGTTATCCATAAAAATATACAAACCTGGGAAGTTGGCAACGGGGTTTCCACACTTCTAGGAGGAGGAGGCATGCATAAAAGGTGGAAATTCCATCTGGGCATGTCTTACATGTTCCAAAAGGAATTTCATTACAAGAAGTTGTAGCCCTTCCTAAGTTGGCATGCATTGTGTGGTTTACAATTTTATGACAAGTCAATTGTCCATGGGCAAGAACATTTTGGTGCATGGAGGCTCTAGTGGGATTGGAATGTTTGTTATTCAAATAGCCAAGTATTATGGAGCAAGTGTTTGCTTCTTCTTTTATTAACAATAATGATTGTATTTATATTAGCAAAATTGTTGGAGCCATATTGGTCAATATACTATTACATCTTAATTGCATATTCTTCAAAAAAGAGTCCAAGAAAATTAAAAATTGTAGCTTCATTGTCCATGGTTCTGCATATATGTATAAAGTAATTATCTTGAATATCTTTATATGGGTATATTCTGAAATAGACACCGAGTAACATACATATTTTGAAATACATATAAAAAAACTAATAGGACAATTGAGTCAATTAAAGCTTGAGATCAGTATTAACATGAGTCTGACCAACAAGATCTAGTTCCATATCAACAATGTTTTGTTGAAAAGTTTTGCCTTCCTTGCTACCTTTTGGCCCAATTGATAAGGTGTGTCATTGACTGATCCATATTCCAATGAATGATCAATTCACTGGCTATGTGGTTGAGTAGGGTGCAATCCTTTTTTAGATCTAGAAATCTCTCGGCTTTAATGATTCACTATTTCCATAAGCATAGTTGTCTCCTTGTCCATGTTTTCTTCTTAAGTTCGTGTTTGAGATACCACTTCTGCAATGAAGGATTTTTTTTCCAGAGAAAGGGTTTATTGAATCCTCATTTATCTTTTAATATATGAAACTTCACACACACAACAACGTCCTTCATGCTTATGGCCCAGGTTCAATGTTAATTGTTTCTTCATAAACCATCCAAAAACATCCCACACTCCCCCAACATTAGGGACTTTACAAATTTAGACAAAATAGAGAAAACTCACCCAATGCCAGTTCGTTCTCCTTTGGATTTTCTAAATACACCCAACACAACCCAATTCACATAATTGACACTGCAACAGGAGAAGCCCATAAGGAGTGCAGTGGAAGAAGCACACTATCACAAAATTTGCAAAGTTCCCAATGGAATGCCAACCTAAAGAGTGTTCTCAAAGTA
This sequence comes from Picea glauca, assembly GCA_000966675.3. NCBI lineage: Eukaryota > Viridiplantae > Streptophyta > Pinopsida > Pinales > Pinaceae > Picea > Picea glauca. The sequence continues at coordinate 498,490 of JZKD02S1672851.1, read as the reverse complement.
CATAGATTATGTCCTATAACAATGAAAAGGATGGAAACAACCACCACATAATTGATAGATCTCTTGAAGGGATTCCCAAATATGAAATTCCCTTGTAATGATATAGTGAAACTCTTCCATGAAGCATCATAACCAAAATTTCTACAAAGGATACCATTTTCCCACTTGCACCATGAATTTATTGGATGGGTGATTGATTAAATGCCTAAGGTGACATCCTATTATGTGAAGTACTACCCATATCCTTTTGTTCAAGTGAATGAACATGGAAATTTCATGTGAGGTGACTATCCCACAATTCAACACGTATGTCTTCATTACTTTGTTGATTCCCTCATGATTAATACGGATATGAGGATTAATACCCTTCAAAAAATATATATCTCTTCATCATTTAATTAAGGTATTGAAATCCTTTCTTGACCCTAATTATCTCTTATGACCCCTTGTTCTAGCCTACAAGATACATTGGCTAAGCTATCCACCTTTCCATTCATTTCTATGAGGACATGATAATATTCGACCTTTTCAAATCTCACTACCTCTTTACTAATTCAAAGAATGGTTCTTTAAAGGCCATTTTAACTTTGCCCTAGGCCTTTTCTCAAGGTTTTGTTTAACATTTATGAATCACTAATGAAAATTATTCTTTTATGTAACCTTACATCAATTAGCCTCAATCCCAAAAACAAAGGGAGTGCTTCAACCTGGTTATTTGTTGCCCTTCCCAGACCCCAAACAAAAGAGTTTTCTTCTTTTCCTTTGGGATAAACTATAATCCCTCCCACTCCTATCACCCCAACAAGTGTTTGTAAATTAGCACATTGTAAGGAGCTTGGTGTTGATGCGGCAACAAATTACAAAACATAAGATTTTGGTGCACATGTAAAAGAAGAAATAGGAGGAAACAATGTTGATGTAATATTAGATAATATGGGAAACTCTTACATTTGGAGGAATTCAGATGCATTGGGCCTCGATGGGAGATTATTTCTTATTGGCTTTCAGGGGGATTCTATTACGTAGATCAACTTGTCAACTATATTTGGAAAGAATCTTATTATCCAAGATATGAGCTTGTGGGCTTGCTTTTCACAAGTATGGAAATGGGATCTCGTTTGAGACATTAAGAACAATCATTCCAAGAGAAACGATCGTGGTTGGGAGACCATGGTTTATCCCAAGTGACTAAGAAAGCAACAAGAGTAAATTTCATTGGTTATTTTATGGTTATTATCGTTGGTGGAGCATTTCAAGACAAACAAATAAAACAAGGTTATTCCTAGCAATCCATGGCTTAAAAAAAGGAACGTAAACTACCTAGTAGAAAATGGTCGGATGATAATCGCACATGCGTATTTGGAACAAGCCTAAAATCAATTCTTGGAACCATAAAGGATATTGTAGTGAAGAATGATTGATTGATTGATTTTAATGATGTCCATGAGGCTGAACAACTTAAGATACCAAGAGAATAAAATCCCTAACTCATCTTCACACTCTTTTCAATATCATATCTTCTATTGTGAATCTTGACTAGAACACTAGTAATCTGGTTGATCTTAACCCCGTCAAATAGCTGGTGCATGTTGTCGACCTTTAAGTTTCTTTCATACTGACTGTGGATATCCTTGTAAGATGTACATTCCATGAAAAAGTGTCACTCCCTCTCCACCACACCCTTATTGTAGAATATGCAAGTTATCTCCTCCCAAACTTCCTTAGGTACCCTTCGCCTACCGGTCTCACATCTAAGGTGATGTGAACCCATCCTTAGTTGTGCAACTAACAATCTTTATTTTCCTTTAATAGTTTCCCTTAAATATGTTTTCTCACACTATGATCGTAATTTGGGTTAAACTCCTTGATGTAGTATGTTTTTTTACGCCCACTGTGATTGGTCCACATGACAGTCCTAAATTTTTCATTCACGAACTTTTTTATTTTTTCCTTGGTGTTAGGACATTCATGCAACTTGATATTACACTTACTCAACCACTTTTTATTTTTCTTCATCCAAGTTTGCTTCCTATGGTCTAACTCCTCCTCCATAGATAATTTGGGCCGGCGTTGGTTATCCATGTTTTCCACCTTCTTTAAATAGCTTATTAATTTGGTTATCATTGTCGCCTCTAATGAAAAAGTACATGTTTCAGCTAAAATAATTTCATACAAGATTGTGGTTTTAACTTTGATATTTCTAGTAATTAATTGCTTCTGAATTCTTTCTAGTTGTCTCCATCTGCAAGTTGACATGTTGCTTCCCCATATTTCACAACCATAGAGAAAAATCGGCGTAACTAGCAAACCAAAGAGGGTTTTTTTGGTTTTCCAATCCCAAAGTTCTTCTTTTCTGCACCTATTTTGGAGCAAGTACGAAGTTGTCCACCATCCTTGTATCCTTTTCTCCATACAAGTCTCCCAACTGAGCTTATAGTGGAAGTCAATGCCAAGATATTTGCATTATTTCACTATCTCCAATGGACTGCCTTCAAAAAGAAAGGTTATTAGTTTTTCTTTTCTATTTAAAGAAAAGATCATGGTTTTGGTCTTGGAAATGTTAACTTGCATCCCTACCTACTGACAAAAGTTCTCTAAGGCCTTTAGATGTTCTCTTAATCCATGTGTTTTTTTTGAATTAGAATAATATCATCCACATATAAAAGTAGCTTCACCACATATCCTACTAGATGGACACCCTCTCCATCCATCCTACTCAACGAGGCTTCCAACTTATCAATGTATAAACCAAATAAAGTGGGAGATAGAGGGCATCCATGTTTAACACCAATATCACTACCAAAACATTCAGACATTCCTTCACTTGTTCTGATTTTAGCTCTAACCCTCTCATAAATTCTATGAACTATCACTCTATATCCATCTGGGATACCCAACTCTTCCATTATGTTCCATAGTTTGACTCTAGGAACTGTGTCGAATGCTTTCTTAAAGTCCACAAAAAAACAATAGGATGTCCCACCTTGTTTGTCCTAGATTTTCTTTATCAGATGTCTAAGGGTGACACAATGATCAATGCTAGAATGCCTAGGTCTAAAACTTGTCTGCCCTTCTTCGCTCTATCATGCTCCCAAAAATCTTTCCCATGAGGGGGTTGACCATAATAGTGCGGTAATTGGAAGGGTTATTGATATCTCCATTCTTAAAAAGAGGAATGACCACACTGGTGATCCATTCTCTCAGAAAGTTGTCCTGGATGACCCCATTGAAAATTGATTTTATGTGAGGTGCAAGGAGCTCAACCCCCCACTTTAAAAGTTCAGCTTGAATCCCATCTATGTCCTCCACTTTTTCACTTGCTAACTTCTTTATTCCTTGCTTGATATCATCCACTATTAATAGTTCCACCAATGTTTTCACTATGTGAGGAGTATCTTTCTCGTGTACTCGCTCATAAAGGAGACTCACATATTCTAACCATTGGACATCTGTAATATTGTTTTCAATCTGTTTTCTCCTTTGTTGTAGTTCTCTTCAAAATCCTTTGGGGTTGTGTTTTCCAAGAGAGATTAATTCCTCTCTTCTTGCATTTACATACTCTTCTTTTTTTAATGTACTAACATTTCATATTTCTTCTTGTTTTCTTTACCCAAATTTCTCTCTTTTAGAGATCTATTGTCTTCCTTGCATTCTTCACCATACCATGGATTTTTTGGAAAGGTACTTGTATCCCTCTTCTTAGGATGAGGCCTTTTACATGCACTTAAGGCCTTGTGGATTATTGGAATCAACAAACTACTATGAACATGATCACTCGTCTCATTGGTTGTCATATCTTCTCTGTTGTACTTTATAACCTGAAATTGTTGCTTTAGAGCAGAACTAAACCTTTCCCTATTTTTTTTATTTATGAGGATATTTCCTTTGGAAATATTTTTCTTTTGTATGCCAAGGATTTGATTATTGTGTGGACTAGCAAGAAAGTCTAGCTTAACCAATAGGGGGGCATGATCAGATTTCATTTCAATAGGACAATCCCCTATATCAAACTTCAACACTCATGAGATTCATGAGTTTATTTGAGCTCTCTTTAACGAGATTGCTTCACTTTATTATGCGCATTAAATATTGAGAAAGATATCTAGTGACTTGATCAGATTCCTATGGAGAAATTGCACCTAGAATTTTGAGCTAGTTTGGATGCATTGACAAGATTTTTTCTTGAAAGAATAAGGTCTAAGCAAGTTGGAGCGATAATTATGACTCAAATTAGATTCCAAGAGATGAGAATGACAACCCATGTGTAGATGCCAAGATGAAATGAGGTACGAGATGCCTTAAATAAAGGTATTTTTTTTAATTTGATCTATTCATTCCACTTCAACAATTGCAAAGTGTAGTTTTATTTTAAACATGCATTGGGACATTGAAGAGAGGAAAGGAAAATTATGAAGTTATTTTGTGTGATTTCGTGAGATTTTGGAGTCAACGCTATGTTGAGTGTGTCAAATTCGAAATTGAAGTGTTTGGCAGGTTGAGTCAAAGAAAACATTTAGTGAGTAACAAGCTTTTTAGAAAAGTCATGAAAAGTTATTGATGTAAAGAGTCAATACCAAAGTCTAATGAGTCAAGTCAAAGTCAAGATAGTGAAAATCAAGTCCAATTGAGTCAACTTTCTCTTTTGATGAAACACTAAGGGTGCATGATCAGTGTTGTTGGACACCAGAAGTTTAAATTTATTGTCAATGTTAGCAAGTCAAGTTATGTCAAAATCATGATGTTGGTGTGTCAATTAAGTTTGTCAATCCAAGGTCATAGGTTATCTTGTTGGACCTTGATATCAGTCCGACAAAAAACATTATATGCATGCAATTTAATTGAAGAAAATTAAAGAAAATGACATAAGAAGTTGACGGAAGAAAGCAAAGAAGAAGAAGGCATCAAGATCAAGATGAAAGAATAAGATAAAGAATGATAGAAGATGGAAGATGATGGTGAAATAAAGTTAAATAAGATGGATTCTTGGGCATGAACAAAATAAGAAATAGGCAAGGCAATATTGAAGAGCAAAAAAACAAGGAGAAGGAAAAAAGTTCAAAGCATCAAAAGGAAAGAAGAACAAAGCAATAAAGCAAGGTAAAAATAGTATCATGTGTTTAATAATTGAGATGAAAAAGTAACTGAAGTGAAAATAAAATCCTTAAGAAGATTAATGATCCTCCATGATAATGTTTATTTGATGACGAAAAGAAGATGGTCATGGTCCTATGATGTAAAAGGGATAGATTAACCTCAAATGAAAATCTACTTGAAAATGAATGTATATGAGACAAATGACAATGGATGTGAGGTATGATAAGGCAAGTATATCTCCATAGTTTTATTATTGATGGTTCATGGTAAACCAAAAACCACTTTCCATGACAGAGTAAGGTTTGTGGTCAACTATAAGCCACTTGATGTAATGTATGGTTCATGGTAATCCAAAACTAGTTGAGAATTGCAATGGCTAAGGGTAAACCGATGTAAAACCTAGAGGATGTAATGGTTGAGGGTAATCCACAAAAACCCAAAATATGCTTACAAGTAAGCCTAAAAAAACCCAAGATGATGATTGATGAAGATGTAGTGCGGGGGGGGGGTGTAAAAGGTACAAGTATGAAAAGGTTCGTGATTTAAAGAATTGTTGATGAACCATGTACAAGAAAAATATTTTTAGAGAACATGTGGATACAACAACTAGCAACCCATGTATTATGGTGGATGGTAACTTTTTTATATGGACTTAACCAAACACAATGTTTATATTTTGTAAGTACAATATGGACATTGAAAAATATTGAAGGTCTAGAATGAAAAAGACCAAAGATGAAGAATACAAAAGATAGGATATTGCAAAAGATGGAAGATTGAAGAAGATTGAAGATGAAGAGTGTAGAAGATGGAGCTAAAATTTGTACCAATTCAAACAACCAATTGAAGAGAAAGAGATTTTAAATCACAAGTATTCATTAAGGGGGAGTATGAAGGATTAACTCCTACTTGTGATATACAATAAAAACATTATAATGTGTTAAATATGTAGACTACACATAAAAGTTTATGTATGAATTAAAAATGAAGACAAAGAGAAAAGTTAGGGATGAAAATTGCATTGATTCAACTGAGAGATTTAAGGAGATATTATTGGAGATAGTTGTGTCTATGGTTGAACTAAATTTTCAATTATGACATAGCTATTATGGTCACCTATTGTTATATAAAGGTACATAATTGTACAATATAACACACAAAGGAATGGTTTGATTGAATGGAGTTTCCCCTTTGGGGGTTTCTTGAGTGTAAACTCTTGGTGTCCCTTGCTTGATAATTGTTTATGTGTATTTGTTGCTAATTTGCAATCCCAACAAGCTCCAATTAAAAAAACATACCATAGACTTCTAGCTCTATAAACAACTTCTTAATAACGAAAACCTTGACTAATTGTGGTCTCGTCATTAACTGGTACCAACTATTTAGTTGGTCGTATTTAATCAAGATGACCCTTTTTACATCAAGTAACTACTCATAAATGATATAATGGGCCTTATTTAATCAAGGGGACCCTTTTTACATCAAGTAACTACAAACGATATAATGGGCCTTTTAATCAAGAGGACCCTTTTTACATCAAATAACTACTCATTAATGACATAATGGACCTTATTCAAATAATATGGCCTCATACATTGATTGACTAACTACTAAGTACCCAAAGTAGGGAGGTTAGGATAGGATCCTAACATGTTCTCCCCCTTCAAAAGTAGTGTTATCCTCAAAATTGGAGGTGTGGAAACTGAAGTGACATCTTCTAGCTACATATATTTCCACTGGATCAAAACTTATTGAATGGTGCATTGGCATAGTCAATGCTCTTTGGTGGCCAATGTTACTTGTAGCTAGAGATAGACCCTTCTTCATCAAGTTAAGGAAGGCTAGATTGAACATGATGATTAATTCACATTGTGTTCTTCAAACAAGGCACATGAAATAGTGGATGCAGCTTACAACATGCTAGAAGAGCCAATATATAAGAAACTCGTCCAATGCATTGGAGGATATGATAAGGTCCATGGAATTTAGGTACAGGCTTATGGTGGACTTTGTTTTTGAGAGAAGTCTACTTATAAGGTTGAAGTTGAATAAACACCAAATCTCCTTGTGCAAAAGAATGCTCAAATCTATGTTGGTTAGCTTGTTGATTTGTGTGATTTTGAGCCCATCACTAGATTGTCCTTCAACATTCAGAGAATGGCCCCTTTGGTGTGAAGCACACAATCACTACTTGAACCTTGTATGGGCCTAGTAAATATGAAGCCATTGAAAGGGTTTTTTGGCCATATATAGCTTCATATGGTGTCATTTTGGTAAGCGTTGTGATAAGTGGTATTGTACTACCATTCAACAAAAGGTAGACATTGTGCCTGTTGGTGTTGCTTTTTTGAAGCAAAACATATCAAATAGGTTTCCAAGCATTCATTGACTACTTTTGTTAGACCATGTATTTGAGGGTGATAATTTGTGCTCATGTTCAATTGGGTGCATTGGATTTTAAACAACTCTCACTAAGAATTCTTGGTGAATGTTGGGTCATAGTTCAACACAATGGAAGTGGGCATACCATGTAGCTTAAAAATCATATCCTTGGAAACTTGGGCAACTATGGAGAGTTTAAATGGGTGTGGTACGACACAAAAGTGATCATATTTGGAAAGGTAGTTGACTACCACCATGATGATTAATTTGTTTATAATTGCCAAAAGGCCCACTATAATATCTATAGAAATGTTAGTCCATATAGTGGTTAGTATCAATAGTGGTTGCAAATCCTCACGAGTCTTTACCATATCCCTCATTTTCCTTTCACATGTGTCACATGAGGCTACAAAAGTTTGGATGTATTTTTTCATGCCTTCCCAAAATAAAGAGCTTAACACATGCATAGGTTTTGTGAAAGCCAAAATGACATGTAGTTGTAGAGGAATGTAGTTCCATTAACACCTTTTTTTTTAAAGCTGAATTATGCACCATAAAGATGTGTCCTTTGTACTGCAATATATCCTACAGTGAAGTATATCCTTTAGGGGGGATTGTTGTCCTCTTAAAGTTGATTGATGAGTTGAACAATCCTACCATTTGTGAACCACTCGTGGTGGGCTTCAACAAGCCAATCAAGTAGAGGTAAGGATAGAGAAAAGAGAGATCATTCATCCTCATATTTCCTAGACAAGGCATCAACTACAACATTCTCTTTTATTTTCTTATATATGATCTCATAATCATGCCCAGACATCTTAGTAACTCACTTGTGCTACTTTGGTGATGATAACCTACGTCCAAAAAAATACTTCAAACTATGATTATTTGTCTTGATTTAGAAGCGCCCCAAAATGAGATATAGGCACCATGTATCAACATCATGAAAGATAATCATCATCTCTTCCTCCTAGGTAGACTTGCACAAATTTATATCATGAAATTCTTTATTGGTGAAATCCAAGGGACTCCCTTCTTACATAAATATGGCTCCAATTCTTTATCCTAAAGCATCACATTCCAAGAAAAACATATCAGTGAAATCTGGCATAGGAAAGATTGGGGTAGTACACATAGTTTCCTTTAAGGTAGAAAAGGCCCACTCGAATGCCTCATTCCATACAAAGGAATTATTTTTTATCACTACAATTAAGGGGGATTCAATTTTTCCATAATTTTTACAAATGTTTAGTAGTAACCCATGATCCCTATTATCACACGGTTTGTAGGAAAGGTTTAAGGAGCTTGAGTCAAGGCTTAAAACCGGCGTAACAGGAGCCTTCCCACCCACTGTCACCTCGATGGGGGGCTCTTTCTATTTAGGATGGCTAGTCCAAGGGAGACGCCCCTAAGCAATCTGGGTTAATGAAGGGCTAAGGGGTAATGGCAAGGATAAGAGTGTCCCTTCACAAATTACTGCCAACGATGAGATAGTCAAAGAGAAAGATCCACTGATGGCACCTGTTTACGAGACAAGACAAATAAACTAGAATGTGTGCTTGCAGTGGGTTAGTACTTCATAATATCAATGACTATCCTCTAATATATATATGAGCGAGTGATCAAATGCAATTATTGATGAAGTCAATGATTGCTAAACAAAGTCATATGATTGATATCACTTCTTCAATAAGAACACCAAGAGATTAGAGCATTCAATGTACACAATTAAGTCCTTGTATTATATCATTAATGCAATAAATATCCCAAATCAGCTCATATAGATAAAATTTTTGCATCACCTATATTGTTGCTGCAAGAGGTGTGACGTCAAGCATAAATTTAGGTCAGAATTAAGACAATTGAGTGGAACGTTTTAGCAAATAAGCTTGTGGAAGTGATCTACAAATCAAAGTCTAACAACCAAGGTGAAAAGTGTCACAACGTTGTAAGCATAAACAAGAGATCTAAAGGGTGTGACGTCACCTATATAAATTTTGTTGTCTGCAGTTTAGGGTTAGCTAGCCAAGAAGTGGACGTTTTTGTCAAATCAACCAATGAAATGCTATGAAACTTC
>JZKD02S1672851.1:436190-476026 GCA_000966675.3 Picea glauca | reverse complement strand
GGGGCAGCGGGCTTGCTCACTATGACACTATTTGCAGGGACTTGCACTGCACAATTTGTGTTCCACCAGTTTCCCTCAGTCCAAGCCGCATTGCCCCATTCCCCTGATAGCGAACCCCAATTACCACCAGTAATCAAGTCCCAATTTGTATAAATAGTGATAGTTGAAGATAATATAAAACCCTAAAAAGCCAGTATAGTATAAAAGAGGCTAGTCAATCCGTAAATAGCTCTATCGTTCATCAAAAAAACACCCATGAAGATACATTGGTTTGTGATCCAAAACATAATTTTTTACCAGTAATCAAGTCCCAATTTGTATAAATAGTGATAGTTAAAGATAATATAAAACCCTAAAAAGCCAGCATAGTATAAAAGAGGCTCGTCAATCCATAAATAGCTCTATCGTTCATCAAAAAACACCCATGAAGATACATTGGTTTGTGATCCAAAACATATTTTTTTAAAGCGTTTAGAAGTTTTCATTCTTCTGCTCAATTCACGACAATCTTAGTTGGATTGCGACCTCGTCCTTTTATAGATGAACTATGGGCTCATAAAAGACAAATGGAAGGTTACTTCCTCTAAAAAAAATAATCCTTGAGTTAGCTAGATTTTTACAGATATGTGTTTACAACCTCCAATACAGTGGTGGTATCCTCTCTATAATGATGTCCAGAATATTTCAATTATCAAACGACTCTAAGGAGGATAAGCTTGTAAATGCTACTTTACATTTTATTCATGTTTTCCCTCAAAATAATCCTTGAGATAGACATATTTTTCATTACAAATATGTTTACAACCTCCAATACAGTTGTAGGTATCCTCTCTATAATGATGTATGCTTCTTTACATTTTATTCATGTTTTCCCTTAGTTCCCAAGGCATCCATGCCAGTGTGTGCTGCTCATGGAGAACCCAGATCGTAGGTGTGGCATGGTGTTCACATGAAATACCTACTAAATCATATACATTCTCATGGAAAACCCAGAACCCAGATCCTAGGTGTGGCATGGTGTTCACATGAAATACCTACTAAATCATATACATTCTCATGGAAAACCCAACTAGCAGGAATGGCATATGGAAGGAAACTTACACCCCCATCTTAGCCTTTGCTTCTCATGCACATTGAGAGTAGGTGTTCAAAAGCATTGTGACACAAATTGCCATGGATGGCCATCTAGCAATATTTTGCAACCATATCAAAATGTCATTCAACACTATATGCATATAACAAATTCGATCTATCAAACAATATCACACTTATTTAGAAGAAGGATGATTATATATGTAGCATCCTCCATAACATAAATCGTTGTATTTTGTATGCAAATGGCTAAGGCTTTGTGGACATAAACTTTGTGAACGTGGTGCAGGGGCTTAAACCATGGTGCCCTCAGTTCCCAAGGCATCCATGCGAGTGTGCGCTACTCATGGAGAACCCAGATCGTAGGTACGACATGGTGTTCACATGAAATGCCTACTAAATCATATGCATTCTCATGGAAAACCCAACTGGCAAGAATGGCATATGGAAGGAAACTTACACCCCCACCTTAGCCTTTACTTCTCTGGAACAAACAGTTCTCATGCACATTGACAGTAGGTGTTCAAAAACATTGTGACACAAATTGCCATGGATGGCCATCTAGCAATATTTTGCAATCATCTCAAAATGTCATTCAACACTATATGCATATAAAAAAATTCAATCTATCACACAATATCACACTTATTTAGAAGAAGGATGATTATATATGTAGCATCCTCCATAACATAAATCATTGTATTTTGCATGCAGATGACTAAGGTTTGTGGACATCAACTTTTTGAACGTGGTGCGAGGGCTTAAACCATGGTGATCGAGGTTTACTCCACAGTGAGTACAAGGCCACCATTGACAAATGCAAGTGGAAAATCTGAGCTCTCAACTCCACGCAACTTAATTCCTCTAGAGTGTTGGTTCCATGGACCTCTCAGATCTGTTGACACATGTCTCATGTGCCAACGACTAGGATTCACTCCATTGTTCGGAGCTTCGGGAGTCTTGCCACTTTGACGGCTCGATCAAATTCTTCCGGAGTACTGAGGCTTCGGACCACGAGATCTACTAACACACATCCTCTCCGATGAATAGTCCAAATCCACTCCATTCTTCCGCGCTTCGGGTGGATTGAATGCTCAACACCTCTAATCTCCCGAACTGTCGGTCTTTCGGATTCACGACCCGCTGACACGTGTCCTTACTGATGGACGGTCCATATTTACTTTGGATCCTCGAGACTTTGGGAAATTCATCTCCTTAACACATGAAAACGGTCAAACTTACAAAGTCCGAAGGGTTTAAGGGCTTAATGCTCGAGAAACTTACCTAGATCTTACGGTGATCGGTCCTTGTGCCTAGATCCGACGGTTGTCAATCCTCACGCTCAGATTTGATGGTTGATATCTATTCTCCTCCCACGTGCTCCTCCTTCTGTATGGACTCTGATCCGACGGTCTAGATCTGTTTTTGCAATCGATCCAATGGTTGTTGTATCTCCTCCTCCGTTTTTGCTACACATTCATTCCAACGAAGGATTCTTTAATCATTTTCAAAGGCATCGACCTTTGAATCTTCTCCTGCAAGGCTGTCTGCTCGGCCTTTACTTGCGCTTTGGAAAAAATGATACTCCTCTTGAGATTTGAACTTGAAATAAGTTCACCTGCACACACCTTGCACTTCTCCTGCAGTCTAGGACATAGACTGTCTTTTCCTTCTACACTCCTTGCATAGGCCTTGCGCACACTTGCGTTATTCCTCCTTCGAGCTTGAAATTGCTCAAATTTCTAAGGGTCTCAACCCTTTGTTCCTTAATAGTTTTTCGTTCCCTCCTGACACTCAGTGCTCATTCTCCTAAGATTTTGTGGACTTTAAACCACTTGAACTCTAGCGCTCTCTCAATGCAGTCTTTGCAGAGCCTCCTTCCTCAGAGTGTTCAGTAACTCTGGTGTGCTTTCACTTGCACCGTCTTTTCTCAGAGTGTTCAACAACTCTAATGTGCACTCATTGCACTACTCCTTCTGAGCTTTATGACTTGTTTGGGTGTGCCCACCTGGCACTCTCTTCTCTGAAGTCAAAACAGATTTCAAGTTCACTCCTTGCACTGGCGTCATAGAGTAATCCAATTACTCTGGTGTGCACTCCTTTCACAAGCCTAAGAGCCCATAACACTCAGAAAGCTTAACAGATAGGTAGAGAAGTCTATCTAATTCCTGCAAAGGAAAACATACATGCATCTATGGAATTCATAAACACACAGTAAACATTCATAAAATGAACATTCATCACACAGATAAATACACAGAAACCTCATATGTAGGAAAAACTACTCTTTGTATTAATATATGAATGATCTGTATAATGTTTACAAGGCTGAACTATAGTTGAGTCTCAGCTCTTTCTCCTCTCCTCTCTTGCTCTTCTCAACAATTCACTAACTCTCTCCCTTAAAGAATTTCTATACAAAGATCTTTTTACAAAAGAGGGGCTCATCAAGCCTTCCCTCCAACTACCTACTCACATTAAATTACATTCAATAAACATCTAGTCTGAATCAGATCTAAATCCACCTAACTATTAGCCATTAAAGGCGACTCTACCTATTACAATAACTCGGGCTATACAAAGACAGTGGCTCAGCTTTCCTTGAGCCTTCAAACTTAAATTACATTGAATTTTTAAATAAAAGCTCAAAATTTGAAAGGACCGACACGTCCTTCTTTGGGATCTTCTCCCTTCAAGTGCATTGATGTGATGTCCGCTAACACGTTTGTTGATCTAGAGCGATTCTCCTGCATCATACTCCCACGCTAGAAAAAATCATGAGCTCCTGCTCATGGCTCTCCTGTTGTTGTTGTTGAAATCCTTCAGGGTCCCATACTTCACTTTGGAGCTTTCCATCTGCTCCTCTTCCTTTTTGTTGTTGTTGTTGCCATCCTACTACCACTGTAGGTTCTCCTCTAGTCAGCCTTCTCCTCTTGTTGACTATCTCCTGCGTTGATTCCAACATCAGCCTCCTAATCTCCTCTATCTCTCTGTCTAGCTAGTCCACTAGCTGGCTCCTTTCATGCATTATGCTCTGTTGCATCTCATCTGTTTCATACATATCAAAGGGAAGATCGTCCTAATCCCCCATGTTGATTTTATCTCCTATGGAACTGGCTTGGCACTCCACTGTAGACTCGAATTTTGTATCCATACTACTGAGCTACTACTCAGTGATCTCCTCTGACAATGTAACTTCTGCCAGTTCATTTTCCTCTTCTTGTGATGATACAAGTCCAGCTTCATCCAACTGCTCCTCAAGCTGTAAATCCTCCTCGTTTTGCATGACTGCCTCCTTCTGCTAGTCTTCCTCTATCTTTGGATTGTCTAACCAATCCTCCAACATCTTCAACTCTATCTTCCATGGAGTGAGAATTTTATCTGAATGCTCCTCTTCTTCTTTCATCACTTGGGCAGATTTTAATGTTTTGTCTTTCTCTTCTTCCCTGGTAGTCTTTGTTGATTGTATCTCCTCTTTTTCACCTTCAACATGTGCACTAGCCTCTACTCGGATTCTTGGTAGGAGTATTCTAATTCCTCCAATGATCAGAATGCATCTCTGATCCTCCTCCTCTGCCATCACTCCTTGCTGATCTGTACTCTCCTATGAGCTCATGAGACTCTAAAACTATCTCATCTCCTCTTCCTTGCCCACCTGGCAAGATAAAATTTATGTTCTGCCCTCCTAACAGTCTACAAGATATTCAACTAATATCTTCTAATTTCCCTCCTGTAAATATGAATTTTCACCTCTTCCCTCCTTGCATTCTACGAGATATTCAACTAATCTCTTCTAATTTCCCTCCTGTAAATATGAATTTTCACCTCTGCCCTCCTGGCAGTCTATGAGATCTTTGATTGATCTCTCTTCCTCATCATTGAGGGTTTCTCCAGTCTCTGGTTCACAAATGTAAACCACTTCCTCTGTGGCAATGAGGTTTTCAACATGCCTCAGCCACCTTCTCAATACATGGTGTTGCCTCCTGGAAATTATTTGTTGGATGGGCCACTTTACCATCTTCTTCAAGGGCCATTCATACCTATATCTTCCCTGTGCTTCCTGCATCTTCAACCACTGCAAAGTTAATCGGTTGAGCTCTTCTCTAGTCTCATGGAGTTCTTTGTCCATTTCTTCTCGGCTCATCCTCTTGCAGTCTCCTCCTCAACCTTGCCTATGGCCTTCAGTAGCCATCTTCTCCTTACCCTACCCTCCTGGAAAGTCTGATATTTTTTGCACATTGGTGAACAGTTCTTCACACAGAGCTTCAGTGCTCTGCCTTCTCTACTCCTTTGCTTGATGTCTACAAACCAAAACTATGCTCTGATACCACTTGATGGTATCAGAAAAAAACTTTTCTCCTACCTGTTACCTGTAACAAAATCAGGCTCTCATACCACTTGATGTAGACCCCCACCTCCTCCTGGGGCCCGCTCGAACTTCCGGTCTAGGATCGTTCAAATTCAGAGCTGGATTAGCTCTCAGGTCCCTACTGATCCCCCAAAACTCTTACACAGGTCCTTTACTTCTTCGTACAGGTTCCACAAAACCTACAGGCTATCACTAAGCCCCTTTTTTCTCGATGGGAATCACACATGATCGTGAGCTATGACCAGATTCCAATGAAAAGGCATTAATATGGCGCTTTGGAGCTCCGAGAGCTTTGCACTCAACACACCTCCACTCCTCCAAACCCGCAAATCAACGAACTGTCGAACACCTACGAGATCAATGGCTCCCACTTTCTGCCAAGATCTACGACTCGCAACAGGACTTCGGGAATTCGGGCTTCGAGGTTTCCTGCAACACTACACCTTCAAACCCCCGGAGTGTCGGATTGGCGAACCTCTGAAGGACTCAAATCGATGGTCCTCCATCCTCCATAAATCAATGGCCATGATGACCTCCGGGACTCCGGACTTCGAGAGTTTCTCAACCCAAAGTAGTTGTCACCCTTGTCCTCCAAAGTACCAAACCTCCAAACTATGATATCTGATGCCAGATGTACCTCTCAAATGGGCGGTCGAGATCTTCTTCGGGACTTCGGCCTTCGGGAGTTCCCGACTACTAATACATCCAACCCTCCCGAGCGCCAAGTCTCTGGGCTTCAATATCTTCCGCCACGTGTTTGATTCGGGCCTCCGGGAGCTCTTGACTCCACGCAACTTAATTCCTCTGGAGTGTTGGTTCTCCGGACCTCTCATATATGTTGACCCATGTCTCCTGCACCAATGACTAGGATTCATTCCATTGTTCAGAGCTTTGGGAGTCTCCCCACTTTGACGAATATTGACCAAATTCCTTCAGAGTACTGAGGATCCGGACCATGGGATCTATTGACATGCTTCATCTCCGATGAACGATCCAGATCCACTCCATTCTTCAGAGCTTCAGGTGGATTGAACGCTCCACACCTATTGTTCTTCCAGATTTACGGCCCACTGACACGTGTCCTTACTGATGGGCGGTTCAGATTTACTTCAAATCCCTAGGACTTTAGGAAATTTGTCTCCTTAACAAATGACCCACACAAAGCTTGTCTAAAACCTGATTACAAAAATCTTGATAGAGATCATTCCTAAATCTTTAGGATCTAAGGAAAGAAAAAACAGTGGAGCCTCACACAGTTCTGAAAATAGAAAAAGACGAAATCGCTAAAGAGCTGGAAAATTTTCAGAAATGAGCATCCGACAGTACAGTACTGAGTTAACATTAAACAAGAGAAAACTTGATAGTTAGAAAATATCTAAATGGTGAGTTCCCATGTAAAGTAAGAAATTATTCTTTTGGCTCCTGACAAAGCTTGTTTTTACAAGAAATCAGCTTCTCCATTTGATTTCCTGAAAATATGATGAAACTAGTTCCTTTGAAGGTGATAACCAGGTTCATTAGTCTTTGTTTCCAACCTTCAATATTGCTGACTAGAAGTTTACCTTGATGGTTTAGCCAATCTATGATTACTTTGGAATCCCCAGGACTTGAATATATTGAATATCCAAGAGTTTTGGGATAATAAAAAAAGCCCATACACCTAGTAACTCAGCTTTAGAACAATTTTAGTATTTGTTCTAGAACCACCATTAAAATACCATCTAAAGACCTGGTCATTAGAGTGTTTGATGATACCCTGCGCCGCAGATTGACCCATCAGTAGATGCTCCATCTAAAAAAGCCAAAGAGTAGCTTTCGGCTTGCTTGATAGAAGAAAACAATCCATGCATTATATTTTCAAGATCTTGTGCAAAAGACATTAAACCTTAGTAGAAATTGTGGCAAAGATATATCGTATATATACTAAGATCTTGTGGAAAAGACATTAAAGCAGAAATTGTGGCAAAGAAATAGTATCATGGAAATGCATTTCACACACAGATTGTCGAGAAATATTGGTTGAACGATTGTCACCCTATGAACTTGGCATCATCAAAAGAATTCAACGCTGATTTCTGTAATTCTCACAACAACACAAAAATTGTCATGAAGCCATGAAAAAAATTGCTAAGATCGTCATATGCGTTAAAAAAAAAACGTAGTAACCGTAGTACCAGGCTTTAGAAAATATCCACCATTAAATTAGAGGTATCCATAAGTCTAAGTCAAATATTATAAGGTGCAGGACAAAGTCATATATTTTTATCTCACAAAAGAATATAGACTTACTGTTCTGGTTTTCAGAGTGGTATAGGTACAAGAACATAGCGCTTAATCGTTTACTGTAAGTGCAAATTGATTGGTAAAAATATTAGTCCAATTAAACACACATGTATATAATTCAATCCAAGTTCTAGTACAGGGAAACTGTCATTTCTGCATTGGCATTGAGTTCGGTCATATATCCTTCATCAGTGACGTGATGAAGCGCCGCGACATGCCACTATTTGTGTAAGATCACAAAACCTAAACAAAGCAACATAACGTTTGATAGATGTTGGATAAACTTTTTATTTTTTGGATTTTTTTTGTTAGAAATTGGTAGGAATCAGGGAATGTAAATTTGGACAAAATCTCTATTTTTTGTTTGTTGTTTAAATTGTTTTTTTAATACTGAAAAACTCTTAAAAAACTAGGATTATACAAATTTAACTACTAAAATTATACAAACTTAACAGCTCAAATCTGTAAATCCAACCATTTATTATAGAATTTTTTCAAAATCAATTAAAAAAAATATAAAAATAAAAACAAAAATAAAACATTTAGACTACTATTTTTTAAAACCCTACGTCAAGCGATCGGACAATGACACCTTATTCGCTCGAGTATCACCTTTTTTTTTTTATGACCTTTTCCAACGGCTGCGTGAATGAATAATGAGTGTCATTCCATTTTTGGGGGCAAAGTCACTTCAATGTATACCTGCAGCTTTCGAGAATGATGGAAACCAAAGGCCTAGTTGTACTCTACGTCAACCTCACTTCAAATCTGGAAACCGGAACTCCTCTGACCACTAGTGCAGGGATAGAGATGGAACTACGATGTCCTTCCCTTCTATTTCCTGGATTTATCGATCAATGTCCACTTAAATTCACACGTATCATTCTATTATTCTCTCCTGCAAACAAAAGAGTGGGAGACGTGAAGTTAATATTAACATTAACCAAAGATATTAGAAAAAACACGACACGTAAATGGTTAGGTGGTTTGCCTCATGTAGCTCGTATAAATAAATGGCTACCGCCGACCACGCTTCAGTGTAACACTATCAGTCCGTTTTTATTAAACGATTTGTTAAATTTGCTATTATTCCGTTGGGGTTAGCAATATGCAGCTTGCTAAGCAGTATTGAATGATGCGCGGCAGTATTGAATGATGCGGTAGTTGGATTATAAATTGTCAGATCTGAAGTAATTTAGAAAGCACTATTGAATGATGCGCCAGGTGGATTATAAATTGTCAAATCTGAGGTAATTTAGATTTGATGGTCTATAATCCACCTACAACACTATTGTTTTAGATCTGATGGTCTATAATCCATCTGCCACAGCATTCAATGCTGCGTAGCAAGCTGTATATTGATCGCCGCCAACTGATAACAAATATTAGCCCAGATTTATACCACAGAGAAACGCAGGTCTGAAGTTCATGTTTATCTGAAATCTACTAAATTAGAGGACAGAATCCTCTGTAAAACAATCATAACAGGAACAGGGGCATTAACTTATTTTTACATCAAGTATCCAAGCAGATAGAAAACTATATCTAAATTATTATAAACATGAAGTATCCAAGCAAAAGCAAACTAATCTGAGCTAGCTGAGTTACAAAAGGTTCTGGGAAAAATCACAGGTCCATCATTGTTGATGTGGGTCATCAACTTTTTCTCTAGACTAGCCGAGCTCTTATCAATATCATCCAAAGTGACGATGCAAGGTAAATTATCACCAAAGAAATTGGATAAAATAAAAGGGGAATGAGCAAATATAAGTTTGGCTTGCACTGGGTATATGGAAAGCCAAATTGGGTATATGAAGAGGAATTGGAGGAGCCACTTTTAATAGTCTTAGCAATACTATTTTTATAGCTATCATGGCTGACCCTATTCAAGCAGCCCATCCCGCCACAATATAAATCGTAGATAAAGGGCAATGACTGATTAGGAACATGTGGGTTATTGTAATAATAAGAAAACAACAACGTGGGTGTCAAGAAGAAACAAGAGATTTGATGAGAAGCTCAGCTCTCAGGATCTATTAATGAATTGGGAGCAAGGTCCCGCTTCTCATTGGACAGATGACTCGGCTCTAAATAGTCTAGCTAGCTCGTTGGGCGAGCTTTTAGAGCCCTGTCTTCAAGGTAAACAATGAAAACAAGAGAGTAGAGATCTATTTACACACAGTAGAGATCCATTTACACTCAGGGATTATATGCACTCAGTGTCAATACTATGCCAAAAAGACCCTATACCAACGCGTACACTCCTGTTGTAACCATCTGGGAAGCACTAAGAAAGGGAGGCAACACATACACCACTTGGCAGAGTATAGAGGACACAATTAATATTTGCATGCACATATTCATCCACTTGTGGCTTGCTAACTTGGAAGACAGGATTAATATCTGCATGCACATATCCATCCACAGGGGGCAGCGGGCTTGCTCACTATGACACTATTTGCAGGGACTTGCACTGCACAATTTGTGTTCCACCAGTTTCCCTCAGTCCAAGCCGCATTGCCCCATTGCCCTGATAGCCAACCCCAATTACCACCAGTAATCAAGTCCCAATTTGTATAAATAGTGATAGTTGAAGATAATATAAAACCCTAAAAAGCCAGTATAGTATAAAAGAGGCTAGTCAATCCGTAAATAGCTCTATCGTTCATCAAAAAAACACCCATGAAGATACATTGGTTTGTGATCCAAAATAGCTCTATCGTTCATCAAAAAAACACCCATGAAGATACATTGGTTTGTGATCCAAAACATAATTTTTTACCAGTAATCAAGTCCCAATTTGTATAAATAGTGATAGTTAAAGATAATATAAAACCCTAAAAAGCCAGCATAGTATAAAAGAGGCTCGTCAATCCATAAATAGCTCTATCGTTCATCAAAAAACACCCATGAAGATACATTGGGTTGTGATCCAAAACATAATTTTTTAAGGCGTTTAGAAGTTTTCATTCTTCTGCTCAATTCACGCAGGCTAGTGTGTATCTTAGTTGGATTGCGACCTCGTCCTTTTTTAAATGAACTATGGTCTCATAAAAGACAAATGGAAGCTTACTTCCTCTAAAAAAATAATCCTTGAGTTAGCTAGACTTTTACAGATATGTGTTTACAACCTCCACTTTTACAGATATGTGTTTACAACCTCCAATACAGTAGCGGTATCCTCTCTATAATGATGTCCAGAATATTTCAATTAACAAACGACTCTAAGGAGGATAAGCTTGTAAATGCTACTTTACATTTTATTCATGTTTTCCCTCAAAATAATACTTGAGTTAGACATATTTTTCATTACAAATATGTTTACAACCTCCAATACAGTCGTAGGTATCCTCTCTATAATGATGTATGCTTCTTTACATTTTATTCATGTTTTCCCTTAGTTCCCAAGGCATCCATGCCAGTGTGCGCTGCTCATGGAGAACCCAGATCGTAGGTGTGGCATGGTGTTCACATGAAATACCTACTAAATCATATACATTCTCATGGAAAACCCAGCTGGCAGGAATGGCATATGGAAGGAAACTTACACCGCCATCTTAGCCTTTGCTTCTCATGCACATTGAGAGTAGGTGTTCAAAGGCATTGTGACACAAATTGCCATGGATGGTCATCTAGCAATATTTTGCAATCATATCAAAATGTCATTCAACACTATATGCATATAACAAATTCGATCTATCAAACAATATCACACTTATTTAGAAGAAGGATGATTATATATGTAGCATCCTTCATAACATAAATCGTTATATTTTGTATGCAGATGACTAAGGCTTTGTGGACATCAACTTTGTGAACGTGGTGCGGGGGCTTAAACCATGGTGCCCTCAGTTCCCAAGGCATCCATGCCAGTGTGCGCTGCTCATGGAGAACCCAGATCGTAGGTACGGCATGGTGTTCACATGAAATGCCTACTAAATCATATGCATTCTCATGGAAAACCCAACTGGCAGGAATGGCATATGGAAGGAAACTTACACCCCCACCTTAGCCTTTGCTTCTCTGGAACAAACGGTTCTCATGCACATTGACAGTAGGTGTTCAAAAGCATTGTGACACAAATTGCCATGGATGGCCATCTAGCAATATTTTGCAATCATCTCAAAATGTCATGCAACACTATATGCATATAACAAATTCGATCTATCACACAATATCACACTTATTTAGAAGAAGGATGATTATATATGTAGCATCCTCCATAACATAAATCGTTGTATTTTGCATGCAGATGACTAAGGTTTGTGGACATCAACTTTGTGAACGTGGTGCGAGGGCTTAAACCATGGTGATCGAGGTTTACTCCACAGTGAGTACAAGGCCACCATTGACAAATGCAAGTGGAAAATCTGAGCTCTCATTGTAGACAACAGCTATTAGGGTTTGAATCGCATGGCTAAGTGTTGGGATTAATGATGTCGAGACTAAAACTGATGGACCCTTTGGGAAGATGAGAAATCGCGTTGAGCTTGCCCATGGTGCTAACAACGGGTTGGATATTGCCTCCAGAGTTTTGGAGCGAGTTACGGATATTACTGGCTCCCTGCCAAAATGGAAGTAATATTCATTAAGGTCTTACCATCTTGCGAGAGAAACATGAGTGAAGACCAAGCACGCGCTCAACAAATATTTGACGTGTTCTCTTGGCTTTTCCAAGATGAGAAGAATTTTTAATTTGATGGAACCATAGAGATCACTGGTTAATTGGACAAAGGATGAATACGACCGCATGCAAGTAAGAATTCTAAGAATTCTTTGAGACAATAGGAATTCGAACTAAGGGTTTTGGTCACCAGGCTGGTTAATTGGACCCTCCTCTTCTGCACATTTGATGAATTTTCTCCATGGTAATCACATTGCTAAGCTAGTTTATTTGACATGTGAAAAAACAAAAAACAATGCATGTTGCTAACTAGGACAGATTTGATGCAATCCAATTCCATATTAAAGAAGAGAATTGTAAAGCGATATGTTGCCTGGTAATTATAGATTCTTTGATAGGTGTTCATCTTTAGCATTGTAACGAAGCATTTACTCCTCTATTTCTCGCCTTAAGCGCTGAGCTTTCACTCCCTATTCGTACTCGAAATGCCCCAGATGAGGACTTTTCAGGAAGTACCGACCTTACTACTGTAACGAAGTAGAAGATTTCCTGAAAGAGTTCACATTGTCTGGGCGGTTTGACACCTTAAGCATGGGGTTGTCTTTATTCTTGATTCTCTTTCTCTGCCTTAACCAATGAGCTACCGTAGAGTGTAGGTCCACAACCAAACCTTGCTTTGAGTTCCATGCACTAAGAAAATATGTGTTTGATTGTTTGATTGTATTGGAAGAGAGTTGCCTACAAGCCAGGAGGAAATGGAGGATACCACGAACTCAGGGGTTGTAAAAGTACTGTAATAACATTGCTAAACACACTACAATGACCAGAACGGAGGGGCGCAGTGTTGGGATGCTCAGCAGAAAGGGAAAAATTCAACTGGTAACAGAGTAGGGACGCTGAGAAGAACTAGAAAAGGCTAAGGTGGTGGCCTCCATGTAGTTGCAAGGTGCTCCCACTAGGCATCCACACATAATTCAGGGGTATTGTGATGCAGACCCCCACCTCCTCCTGGGGTCCACTCGACCTCCCGGTCTAGGATCATTCAAATTCAGAGCTGGATCAACTCTCAGGCCCCTGCTGAGCCCCCAAAACTCTTACACAGGTCCTTTACTTCTTCGTGTAGGTTCCACAAAACTCGCGGGATATCACTAAGCCCCTTTTTCCCAACGGGAATCAAATATGACCGCGGGTTGTGACCAGACACCAATGAAAAGGCACTAATCCGGTGCTTCAAAGCTCCGGGCTCCGGGAGCTTTGCACTCAACACACCACCACTCCTTTGAACCTGCGAATCAGCGAACTGTCAAACACCTGCGGGATCGACGACTCCCACTTTTTGCCAAGATCTACGACTCATAACAAGACTTCAGGAATTCGGGCTTTATGGTTTCCCGCAACACTACACCTCCAAACCCCCGGAGTGTCGGACTAGTGAACCTTTGAAGGACTCAAATCGATGGTCCTCCATCCTCCAGATCTCAATGGACATGATGAGCTCTGAAACTCTAGACTTCAGGATTTTATCAACCCAAAGTAGCTCTCACCCCTGTCCTCTAGAGTACCAAACCTATGGACTGTGAGATTCGATGTCACGTGTACCTCTCAAATGGGTGGCCGAGATCTTCTTTGGGACTCCAGCCTTTGGGTGTTCACGACTGCTAATACGTCTAACCCTTTTGAGCGCCAAGTCTCCGGGCTTCAGTATCTGTCACCACGTGTCCTCCTCCAACGGATGGCTGGGATGGATTCCGGCCTCCGAGAGCTCTCAACTCCACGCAGCTTAATTCCTCCAGAGTGCTGGTTCCACGGACCTCTCAGATATGCTAACACATGTCTCATGTGCCAACGACTAGGATTCACTCCATTGTTCGGAGCTTCGGGAGTCTTCCCACTTTGACAGCTCGATCAAATTCTTCCAGAGTACCGAGGCTTCGGACCACGAGATCTACTAACACACATCCTCTCCGATGAATAGTCCAGATCCACTCCATTCTTCGGCGCTTCGGGTGGATTGAATGCTCCACACCTCTAATCCCCTGAACTGTCGGTCTTTCGGATTCACGACCCGCTAACACGTGTCCTTACTGATGGACGGTCCATATTTACTTCGGATCCTCAAGACTTTGGTAAATTCATCTCCTTAACACATGAAAACGGTCAGACTTACGAAGTCCGAAGGATTTAAGGGCTTTATGCTCGAGAAACTTACCTAGATCTGACGGTGGTCGGTCCTTGTGCCTAGATCCGACGACTTTCAATCCTCGCGCTCAGATCTGATGGTTGATATCTATTCTCCTCCCACGTGCTCCTCCTTCTGTCTGGACTCTGATCTGATGGTCCAGATCTGTTTTTGCAACTGATCCAATGGTTGTTGTAGCTCCTCCTCCGTTTTTGCTACGCATTCATTCCAACAAAGGATTCTTTGATCATTTTCAAAGGCATGGACCTTTGAATCTTCTCCTGCAAGGCTGTCTGCTCAGCCTTTGCTTGCGCTTTGGAAAAAATGATACTCCTCTTGAGCTTTGAACTTGAAATAAGTTCACCTGCGCACACCTTGCACTTCTCCTGCAGTCTAGGACGTAGACTGTCTTTTCCTTTTACACTCCTTGCATAGGCCTTGCACACACTTGCGTTATTCCTCCTCCGAGCTTGAAATTGCTCAAATTTCTAAGGGTCTCAACCCTTTGTTCCTTAACAATTTTTCGTTCCCTCGTGGCACTCAGTGCTTGTTCTCCTAAGATTTTGTGGACTTGAAACCACTTGACCTCTAGCGCTCTCTCAATGCAGTCTTTGTAGAGCCTCTTTCCTCAGAGTGTTCAGTAACTCTGGTGTGCTTTCACTTGCACCGTCTTTTCTCAGAGTGTTCAACAACTCTAATGTGCACTCATTGCACTACTCCTTCAGAGTTTTATGACTTGTTTGGGTGTGCCCACCTGGCACTCTCTTCTCTGAAGTTGAAACAGATTTCAAGTTCACTCCTTGCACTGGCGTCATAGAGTAATCCAATTACTCTGGTGTGCACTCCTTGCACAAGCCTAAGAGCCCATAACACTCAGAAAGATTAACAGATAGGTAGAGAAGTCTATCTAATTCCTGCAAAGGAAAACATATATGCATCTATGGAATTCATAAACACACAGTAAACATTCATAAAATGAACATTCATCACACAGATAAATACACAGAAACCTCATATGCAGGAAAAACTACTCTTTGTATTAATATATGAATGGTCTGTATAATGTTTACAAGGCTAAACTGCAATTGAGTCTCAGCTCTTTCTCCTCTCCTCTCTTTCTCTTCTCAAAAATTCACTAACTCTCTCCCTTAATGAATTTCTATACAAATATCTTTTTACAAAAGAGGGGCTCATTGAGCCTTCCCTCTAACTACCTACTCACATTAAATTACATTCAATAAACATCTAGTCTGAATCAAATCTAAATCCACCTAACTATCAACCATTAAAGGCGACTCTACCTATTACAATAACTCGGGCTGTACAAAGATAGTGGCTCAGCTTTCCTTGAGCCTTCAAACTTAAATTACATTGAATTTTTAAATAAAAGCTCAAAATTTGAAAGGACCAGCACATCCTTCTTTGGGATCTGCTCCCTCCAAGTGCGTTGATGTGATGTCCGCTAACACGTTTGTTGATCTAGAGCGATTCTCCTGCATCATACTCCCACGCTGGAAAAAATCATGAGCTCCTGCTCATGGCTCTCCTGTTGTTGTTGTTGAAATCCTCCAGGGTCCCATACTTCACTTTGGAGCTTTCCATCTGCTCCTCTTCCTTTTTGTTGTTGTTGTTGCCATCCGACTACCACTGCAAGTTCTCCTCTAATCAACCTTCTCCTGTTGTTGACTATCTCCTGCGTTGATTCCAACATCAACCTCCTAATCTCCTCTATCTCTCTGTCTAGCTAGTCCACTGGCTGGCTCCTTTCATGCATTATGCTATGTTGCATCTCATCTGTTTCATACATATCAAAGGGAAGATCGTCCTGATCCCCCATGTTGATTTTATATCCTGTGGCACTGGCTTGGCACTCCATTGTAGACTCGAATTGTGTATCCATACTACTGAGTTGCTACTCAGCGATCTCCTCTGACAATGTAACTTCTGCCAGTTCATTTTCCTCTTCTTGTGATGATACAAGTCCAACTTCATCCAACTGCTCCTCAAGCTGTAAATCCTCCTCATTTTGCATGACTGCCTCCTTCTACCAATCTTCCTCTATCTCTGGATTGTCTAACCAATTTTCCAGCATCTTCAACTCTATCTTCCATGGAGTGAGAATTTTATCTGAATGCTCCTCTTCTTCTTTCATCACTTGGGCAGATTTTAATGTTTTATCTTTCTCCTCTTCCCTGGCAGTCTTTTTTGATTGTATCTCCTCTTTTGCACCTTCAACATGTGCACTAGCCTCTACTCGGATTCTTGGTAGGAGTATTCTAATTCCTCCAATGATCAGAATGCATCTCTGATCCTCCTCCTCTGCCAACACTCCTTGTTGATCTGAACTCTCCTATGAGCTCATGAGACTCTCAAACTATCTCATCTCCTCTTCCTTGCCCACCTGGAAAGATAAAATTTATGTTCTACCCTCCTAACAGTCTACAAGATATTCAACTAATATTTTCTAATTTCCCTCCTGTAAATATGAATTTTCACCTCTTCCCTCCTGGCAGTCTACGAGATATTCAACTAATCTCTTCTAATTTCCCTCCTATAAATATGAATTTTCACCTCTGCCCTCCTGGCAGTCTATGAGATCTTTGATTGATCTCTCTTTCTCATCATTGAGGGTTTCTCCAGTCTCTAGTTCACAAATGTAAACCACTTCCTCTGTGGCAATGAGGTTTTCAACATGCCTCAACCACCTTCTCAATACATGTCGTTGCCTCCTGGAAATTATTTGTTGGATGGGCCACTTTACCTTCTTCTTCAAGGGCCATTCATACCTCTATCTTCCCTGTGCTTCCTGCATCTTCAGCCACTGCAAAGCTAATCGGTTGAGCTCTTCTCTAGTCTCATGGATTTCTTTGTCCATTTCTTCTCGGCTCATCCTCTTGCAATCTCCTCCTCAACCTTGCCTATGGCCTTCAGTAGCCATCTTCTCCTTACCCTACCCTCCTGGAAAGTCTGATATTTTTTGCACATTGGTGAACAGTTCTTCACAGAGAGCTTCAGTGCTCTGCCTTCTCTACTCCTTTGCTTGATGTCTAAAAACCAAAACTATGCTCTGATACCACTTGATGGTATCAGAAAAAAACTTTTCTCCTACCTGTTACCTGTAACAAAATCAGGCTCTCATACCACTTGATGTAGACCCCCACCTCCTCCTAGGGCCCGCTCGGTCTAGGATCGTTCAAATTCGGAGTTGGATTAGCTCTTGGGCCCCTACTGATCCCCCAAAACTCTTACACAGGTCCTTTACTTCTTTGTACAGGTTCCACAAAACCTACAGGCTATCACTAAGCCCCTTTTCCCCGGTGGGAATCACATATGATCGTGAGCTATGACCAGATGCCAACGAAAAGGCGTTAATATGGCGCTTTGGAGCTCTGGGAGCTTTGCACTCAACACACTTCCACTCCTCCGAACCCGCAAATCAATGAACTGTCGAACACCTACGAGATCAACGTCTCCCACTTTCTGCCAAGATCTACGACTCGCAATAGGACTTCGGGAATTCGGACTTCGGGGTTTCCTGCAACACTACACCTCCAAACCCCCAGAGTGTCGGATTGGAAAACCTCTGAAGGACTCAAATCGATGGTCCTCCATCCTCCATAAATCAATGGCCATGATGAGCTCTGGGACTCCGAACTTAGAGAGTTTCTCAACCCAAAGTAGTTGTCACCCTTGTCCTCCAAAGTACCAAACCTCCAGACTATGAGATCTGATGCCACATGTACCTCTCAAATGGGCGATCGATATCTTCTTTGGGACTTTAGCCTTCGGGAGTTCCCGACTACTAATACATCCAACCCTCTCGAGCGCCAAGTCTCTGAACTTCAATATCTTCCGCCACGTGTCTGATTCGGGCCTCCGGGAGCTCTTGACTCCATGCAACTTAATTCCTCTGGAGTGTTGGTTCTCCGGACCTCTCATATATGTTGACCTGTGTCTCCTACACCAACGACTAGGATTCACTCCGTTGTTCAGAGCTTCAGGAGTCTCCCCACTTTGACGAATCTTGACCAAATTCCTTCATAGTACTGAGGCTCCTGACCATGGGATCTATTGACACGCTTCATCTCCAATGAACGGTCCAAATCCACTCCATTCTTTATAGCTTCAAGTGGATTGAATGCTCCACACCTATGATCTCCCGGACTATTGTTCTTCCAGATTTACGGCCCACTGACACGTGTCCTTACTGATGGACGGTTCAGATTTACTTCAAATCCCTAAGACTTCAGGAAATTTGTCTTCTTAACAAATGAAAACAGCCAGACTTACGAAGTCTGAAGGATTTTAGGGAATAATTCTTAGGAAACATACCTAGATCTAATGGTGGTTGGTCCTTGTGCCTAGATCTGATAGTTATCAATCCTCGCGCTCAAATCTGATGGTTGAGATCTGTTCTCCTCCCACACACTCCTCCTTGTGTCTAGACTCTGATCTGATAGTCTAGATTTGTTCTTGCAACCGATCCAATGGTTGATATAGCTCCTCCTCTATTGTTGCTATGCTTTCATTCCAACGAAGGATTCTTTGATAATTTTCAAGGCATCGACCTTTGAATCTTCTACTACAAGGCTGTCTACTCGGCCTTTTCTTGCGCTTTGGATAAAATGCTACTCCTCTTGAGCTTTGAACTTGAAATAATTTCACCCGTGCACACCTTGTTCTTCTCCTACAGTCTTGGACTTAGACTGTTTTTTCCTTCTACACTCCTTGCATAGACCTTGTGCACACTTGCGCTATTCCTCCTCTGAGCTTGAAATTTCTCAAATTTCTAAGGGTCTCATCCCTTTATTCCCTTAACAGTTTTTTGTGCCCTCCTGGCCCTCAACGCTCATTCTCCTGAGATTTTGTGGACTTGAAACCACTTGACCTCTAGCACACTCCTTGCGCTCTCTCATTGCACTCTTTCCAGAGCCTCCTTCCTCAGAGTGTTCAGTAACTCTAGTGTGCTTTCACTTGCATAGTCTTTCCTCAGAGTGTTCGACAACTCTGATGTGCACTCCTTGCACTAGTCCTTCTGAGCTTTATGACTTGTTATGGTGTGCCCACCTGGCACGCTCGTCTCTGAACTCGAAACATATTTCAAGTGCACTCCTTACACTGGCTTCACAGAGTATTTCAACTAATCTGGTGTGCACTCCTTACACAAGCCTAAGAGCCCAGAACACTCAGAAAACTTAACATATAGGTAGAGAAGTCTATCTAATTCCTATAAAGGAAAACATACATGCATCTATGGCATTCATAAACACACAATAAACATTCATAAAAGGAACATTCATCTCACAGATAAATACATAGAAACCTCATACGCAAGAAAAATTGCTCTTTGCATTAATATCTTAATGGTTTCTACAATGTTTACAAGGTTGGACTACAACTGAGTCTCAGCTCTTTCTCCTCTCCTCTCTTTCTCTTCTAAACAATTCACTAACTCTCTCCCTTAATGAATTTCGATACAAAGATATTTTTACAAAAGAGGGGCTCTTCGAGCCTTCCCTCCAACTACCTACTCACATTAAATTACATTCAATAAACATCTAGTACGAATCAGATCTAGATCCACCTAACTATCATCCATTAAAGGTGACTCTACCTATTACAATAACTCGTCTTGTACAAATATAGTGGCTTGGATTTCCTTGAGCCTTCAAACTTAAATTACATTGAATTTTTAAATAAAAGCTCAAAATTTGAAAGGACTGGCGTGTCCTTCTTTGGGATCCGCTCCCTCCAAGTGCGTTGATTCATTGTCTGCTAACGCATTTGTTGAGGTGGAGCGATGCTCCTGCATCATATTGGCATCTGACTTTCCGCATAGTGAATAAATTTTATCATAGACTTAGGCCATTGAGGTTAGTAAAAAATGTTAGACTAATGTTAAGGTGATATGTAGCATTAATTCACCTTAAACATATATTAGGTTTATGATTCCATGAAGATCGAGGTATGCCAAGGTTAGGCCTCGATATGAGGCCAAATAAGAGGAAGAAGATACTGATTGGTGGAGTTTTCAATGTAAAAGATGCTCATTGGTTTTAATAAAAAGGTACCTTATAAAACTTACGGTAAAAGCTTAAAATCTACATGGAATTATGTGAAAAACATTGCAAATAAGGCAAACCGATTTATATAGTCCTTGTTGCCTCAAGGTAGAGACTAATAAACTTTGCATATTTATGTATACCTAGTTTGTTTGGAGAAAAAACAGATTTCACAAATGAGATATTTCCTAAAGTAGTATTAGGTACCTTTCGAAAGAAAAAGGGTTAACTTGGACTTGTTCATTGGAAGGTTCACTTATTGTTTGAAGTATTGCTTCAAAGAGAACCATTATTGAAGCACATGTCACTACTCTAAAATGAGTTATTGATTTTGGTATGAGTTATTGCCTCGACGCTAGGTATTGATGTTTTGGAAGTTATTGCCTCAACTCTAGGTATTGATATTGTGGGAGTTATTGCTTTAGCATTGGTTACCTTGCATTCATGGCGGATGATTAAGAATAAAAGGCAATGAGGGATGTTGTTAGGATGATAATAAATTTTTATGGGAGGATTTTGGTGCTTCATGTGATATGTGGGGTGTTCACGCCCAAAAGTGCAACTTAAAATTCTTGCCTGCAAATGAGTTGCAATGCATTATTAATTATATATATTTTAAATAATACTAAATAGGCGGGACCCCTTTCGAAAAATAATGATAGAAAAATTTCCTCTTATTGCGCTCATGATTACCTTACGAGAAAGATTCTACAGGTTGAGAATAAGGGGAGATCCTAACCTGTTTCTATGTGCAACTAAGGGATATTGGGTGTGTTAGCAATTTGATTTTAAAATGGAGAAAATGTTTATTTTATTAAACATATTAGTTTACTCTTGCTACACCTAGAGTTTGATATATTACTCCAAATACAAGTTATTCTCACATAAAATTATAATGGGTCAAGGGTAAAAAATATTTTCAGTTTTTTATTTTGAGTCATAGGTTTTCATTAAATTTTAGGTTTCTAGATCCCTTTGTTATAGTCATTTTTCAATTTTGATGTAAATAAACTAAGGTTAGTTTTGGCTTTGGTCTAGAGTCATTGGGTTATGCCTTGCTATCATAACAAGTTGGATAAAGCCTTCATGAGTTACATCTTTCCATTCCTCCATCATCACCCTAACATGTCACCTCCTCAATGTTGTAAATAGACCCCTCCTTTGTCACCTTTACTCATTAAGATGTCAAATCAATTTTGATATGTACACTGCCAACTCACTAGGAGAGTTTGCAGCGCATTCAAAGGTACACCATGCATTTATTGCCATCATTGCATTATGGGTCATGTAAATGAAGATCTCTTTGTTTTCAGAGATGATATTTCAAAGCAATATACAGGGATTATGTCATAAAGACTTCTAATTGTTTTCTCCAAGTGTACAAATCATTTTTGAGCTCGGCGTTGTGAACCTGGTGTTATAGATAGGCGCTACGAACTGGTTGAAAAAGATGAGTTGGAGGTTGGACTACTTGCAAGATCCCATGTGAAAATTCAAAGATACCATCTTTCAACTCAAGGCCACTAGGTACTCCATGAGAATTTTCACCTTATTTGAAGGTCAGGAAAGGGCTTGTTAGCTCTTTTTCCTTTTGGGGGTTGTGAACCGGTGATAGGCGCTGTGAAATGTCTCATTTACTGGCTAACAAGTTCCCAAAACCTTTTTCATGTGCTCTGAAACTTGCTCATTGAACCATAAGTATCCCTGGTTTTAGGCCATCTTTCCCACTAATCCATTTCACTCCTATCTAGTCTGCACTCTAAAATTAGTCATCTATGGAGGTCAACCTGAGTTTTGCAAAAGAGTAGTTTTGTTGTGAACAAGTTCGAGGTTGATAAGACCTATTTTGCAAAAATCTATTATGATATCCCTTCATGATATTTTTAGAAGTCTTTCCCTTCATCTTCCTGATTGAAAGATACCTTGTCTTATTTCTAGAGGTTAAATGAGTTGAGAAACACATAAATTTTACATAGAACAAGCCCATTGGGAAAGTTTATCCATTAAAACCTTAATCCTCTGTTTTCCATGTTTTACCTCTATCAATCATTAAATCTTGTGGTAAGGTTTTCTTCAAACACCATTAATGGATACCCTGCATCAAAGATAGGCTCACAAAGGAGGGGGGATTGTGAGAAGAGAGACCTATGATATGTATCTTTTTAATTTTGAACCCTTGATCGGGGAAGTTTTCCAAAGAGTAGGCTACATTAATTTTTGTCAGAAAATGCAGAGAGGGAACCCAGAGGTGGCTAGGGAGTTTGCACTTAAATTCTGTGGGACCAAAACTAAGGTTTGGATTTTGGAATTTGAGGTGTTTGAATTTTCCATCTCAGCAACAATTGAGATACCTAACACTAGCGAGAGATGGTTCAAGGCCATGACCTTGAATGTTGCTTTCTCCAAGGAATTCCTCAAACCACAACACCAAGGGGACAATTTGTCAAAGGGAGTGCTCAGAAATCATATGTTGGAGGGTTTTGATAAGTTGTTGAAGGTGATTCAAAGATGCTTCACCTATGAAGGGAGATTAAACATGATATATCAATACCATATAAGGCTACTGCTACACTTCATAGGTAAAGATCCCATGAATCTCCCTTTCTACCTGTTTAGAAGTATTGGAAAAATGTTTGACAGGGTCCAAGCTAAATCAAAAGCAGTTGATACAAGTGTCTTCCATTTAGGCCTTACAAAGATGTTGGTAATGGAGGAATTGAGAAAGAAAAATATGGAAGCATTCATTACCTCTTCACACTTCTAGCTAAATGTTTCTCCCACTCCACAGTTTAAAATGAAAATCCCTCTTCATATTGACAAGACTGTAAATTCAGAAATGAACAAGAAAAGAAAGAGCACTAAGACTACTAGAGATGATAAAGCAACAAAGGATCATGAAGGAGGACTTCACAGTATTCACAGAGAGAAGCTTCACCTATGCCATATCCCAGTCCAGTAGAGGTTCCTTCAACTAAAGCTACAGGTTTGAGAGGAAGGAAGTTGGTATTCCCTTCACCCAATGTAGCTGACAAGGTCAAAGCTAGGAGGCCTCTTACCAGAGCAACAACCAAGCAAGAGATCCCTGTGAAGGATGATGCGGTAGGAGTTTTATCTAAGAGAAAAGGTAAATTCATAGAGGTTGAAAAACCTGTCGAAATCATCGACATCACTACTCCTCAAGAAAAGGGCAATCCTACTTTTAAGAGGCTCAAAAGACAGCTTAAATAGGTAAGGCTAAAGTTGATGAAATGAAGAAGGGGGGGTTGGTTGAAAAGAAGAAGCTCAAGGGACTCATGGAATTATATCATGAAACTAATAACAAGGCCAGATTTGTAGCCAAAAGGTTTCGACCCCTCCACAAGCAACTCAGAAATTTATACAGACATAACAAAGCTTACCAGGCACAGATAAAAAAACTAAAGATGGAGCTGCAACCTTTCAAAGAGGAGCTGGCTAAGAGGAATCTGGATATGTTAGCCAAAGTTGCAACCAGGAGGAGATCCAAAGTCAGAAAATGAAGAAGCTAAACTTCCTTAAACAATATCAGTGTTGACAATTTCATGTTTATGCATCTTTGAAATTTTTGAGAATGGTTATGCCCTATAAATCATTTTAAAGTTTTGGATGATCTCTTCAAGTCATATACCATATTATAAGTTGATTAAAACAACTGAAGCACTGGAGATAGCTTTTGGGATGTTTTTTAGGTTTTATTAAATGAAATGAGCTGCTACAGGAAAGTTTGCAGCGGTTGGCGCTGTGAACTGGCTGATAGAGGCTCGCGTTGCGAACTGTGTTGCAAACTCTTGTTCTTGATATTTTGAAGGAATAAGCAGTTGCCATATGGTTATATGAATGCATGACATTTGTCTGCGGGTCAGTTGTAAGCTGGGAGGCCACCTGCCAAAGGAAGATGCGCTCCAAAGGGACACTTCATCAGCCATAACGAAAATCTTAAGGACGTTGCCAATATTAGCCTAGATTTTAGCATTTTGGTTATTTTTTGTTATCCACTTGTTGCCACGCCTCTTTGAGGGCACATGGATCCTAGGATAAGGTGGTTATTCGGATTGTAAAGCTGTCATTGGTAGTCTAGACTATAATATAGGCATCGTAAGACTGAAAAATGTTTGAATGGTTGAGATGAGACTCATATCTTGATGTTATGAATGTAATAGAGACATCTCTGATTTTATATACCAAACCCGAGACTTTTTGGCTAATAGGAATCATTATTTTTCCCATATTATCATGTTTTTGTCTTACTCTGATTTGCAGTCTGTTGAAGGTTTCAATTGATCTATTGTATTTGTATTGCAATGAAGGACTTGTTGTGATGTTGTTTATGATTTTATCAGAGTTTCCCTTTTGATTAAAGAAGTTCTTGTTTCAGAAGGTTTTCTTCATATATCTACTAGTATTACCTAATGTAAATGGTAGAAATATTTCACCTTTCTTACTGAAGTCTTCCCCCTATCCATCTTATTCTTTAAACTGTGATCTAAGTTACTCAAAACCTCATTTGCTGGTGCATTTTATCTGGATTTTACTGTGATTTGACACTGTTTTACTAAGTTTTATCCATTCACCACATTATCATAAAAACTTATCTTTAAACTTACTGATGGGTTCGAAGTTTACACTTTAATAGTCAAAGTGTGACTTTCAGTGCTAACACGATCCACATACAACTTATGGTATATTTATATATATGGGCATAATTATTATTATGTTGAATGTAATACTCCACTAGCAAAGAATGTGGGACATGTTATTTCGGTGCTAAGTGTTAAATGGACATATTATTGCTATGAAATTCATATGAGAGGTCGATTCGACTTTGAGTTTGGAAATGGTATGTTATGTTTTATGGATCTTGGATATATGATGGTCAATATTCTATGTTTGGAATAAGGTTTTTGGGAGTTGGGTGTGCTCCATATTTGATTGTGGTTGATGGAATTTATTGTGAAAAGAGGGAAAGTGATGTGCATTTACTGCACGTCATTCTTACCCTACCTTGAAGCCACCACCTTCATTATTCTCCTCGCATTTGTTTTTGTTTCTCTGGTTAGTAGCGCCTTAATTGTGCTTGGTTGTTGGAGAAAAAATAGTTGTGCTCTTTAGCTTTCTGGCATTTTTCTTACAGGTATGTTGGCTCTTACCTCTCCATTCATAAATTGTTAATCTCCACTCCAGATAAAATCGTTTTGTTGGCTCTTAGAGTTTGCATGCAAAATGTGTTTGTTTTCCAAAGTTTACAGTGGATTGTTTGTGGACATTCTGGTCATGTAAGATATATTCGATTTGGATTTCTTCATGTTGGCATTTGAGTGTTTCAACTAAAATTATTGTTCGACATTCTATTTTGATTGAAATATCTGGTCATATGGCACCTATAGCAAAGGTGGTATTGTGGTATAACTATTGGCAAACGTCTCATGGTGAACACGTTCAGTTTCACTCTTTTCTTGTGGTTTATTTTTAATGGGTTTTTCTCTGTAAAATAAAAGGAACATACAGGCTTTATGACTATTGTACCCTCACCTCATACCCATACTGTAGAAGATATGTAGTTTCATTATTACCATGGTTTTTGATGAAATAATGACCCGTGTATTTTGTTTGGCGATCGCTTTGGGAAGTTTGTGGAATTTTTTTTGGAGAGGAATTGTTTTTTGTTTTGATTGTAGCCGCTCTTCAAAATCTATGCCCACAAGCCCGATCCAAGACTTGTTTCCCCATCCAATCATGTGGGAAAGTAAATAAATATTAACCCAGATTTGAAATCGTGTTTGGTTGTTTTGACCAAACAGTGGGAAGATTGATTCAACCAACAAAATCGTGGCTCACTTGTTGTTTACCCATGATAAAATTTTGTCAACTTGAAGTTGATGAGGGTTTGATGCTCACCATGTTTGCACTGGGGTTTCAAACCCGGTTTGTTTGCAATTGTTATTTTAGGTTGTGATGTAAATGTTATATAAAAAAAGGAAGATAGCTTTATGTTCATCTTCCTCTCATGATGTTTTGAGACATTCTGTTATGATTATGATTGAGTCAATTTTTTTGTAAACAATCTCCTACAAAACATTATGCTAGTTTTTAAAAGGAGAAATGAAATTCGTAGGTTTGATAATCCTATAAATTTTCCTTGAGCTTTATATTATGTAGTGTAAAAATATTGTTGTCATGTTATGGATTCTGTGTGTTGAAGTTTAATGGAGCGCTATGGCACAAACATAATTTGGAGGAAGTTTTGGAAATAAATGTGCATGGTAAACAACGGATATTCAAATGATTTTGTGGATATTAGCAATGTTGATTTTAAAGTCAATGAATGTTATTTCTTGTAACATAATAGTAATCGCTATTATTCTCGTTCATTGTCTCATTTTTCGCTCATTTTAAGCTCACCACCTTCCCAATAACATTTAATCCATCCCCTATTATGTTATCTTGAATTTCAATTTTAAAGGAAAATGATTAAAGAGGATTGGATGATGATTTTAGTTGGAAATTGTGATATGGAGATACTGTTTTTGGAAGAAAAGGACTCTGTGTTTTTCTTGAATGGTATCCATTGTTGATTCACGTCCATGCTACCATTTTTCATTCATTATAAAGCCCCTCATATTCCCAATGACCCTATCATTCCCTATTCAATTGCAAATGATTATTAAATTTGATATTTGGTGAGTTGTGTCAATGGATGGATTGCATATGCTTCTTTTGTGAATGATAGAGCCAACATCTTGATTGTATTTAGGTAGAGTATTAGTGAATGGATTGTTAAAAGTTTTCATATTCTGATTGGAATATTGCTTCAGGATGAGTTTCTTTAGCAGGGGCAACAATGGCAGAGGTGCAAACAGAGGTAGAGGAAATAATTGGCAAAGAGGCCATAAAAGGCCACGATTTTCAATACATTTTGACGTTGATCCGAAAGAGCTAAATCAGTTTTTCCAAGATGGGTTTTTTAATCTAGTTGGCCAAGTAATTCTGCAACCTAGACCTGAGAGGCCTCCTTTCCAGCCACACCAAAATTTCTCTGGTATCTATGTCCCCCCTCATGTTCCTATGCAGCCAGAACCACCTACCAATGATGGTTGGCAAGAGATCGTCCATCAACCTAATGCACAACATGATGGTTGGCCTACAATATCGTTGTCATTGCCCCCTCCTCCACCGCCATTCAACCCAAATGCCCAAGTTGATCGTGTTGCCTCGCCAGTACAGTCCTCTCGTGCAAGCAAGAGATTAAAAATTGTCATTCTCAAGCCAAAATTAGATAAAGGAAAAGAAGTGGCTAATACCTCCCAGTCTTCCAAAGACTCCTCTGAATCAGTGTCCTCTCATCTCTAGCTCAAAGATAGTTTCTCTCATGTTATTAGTGAAATCCATCCACAAGGTTCCAATCAATTGAAGGTCACTGCATAGGACAAATCAGAAAAGGGATCAAAAGAATGCAGCAGTGAAAAAAGAGAAAACACCTCTCACAACAAATATGGTTTTTAATGCTTTTAATGTTATTTTCTTTTGATGACAGTTTTTTATTGGTATGACAAAATGTTTGGACATAAAACATACATTTAGACAGATTTGTTTTAGAGAGCATGGATATGCTTCTATTTTTGGCTATAATCATGTTTTATTTCGATACCAAAATATTTGACTATTAGTATAAGGATGGGAGTTACAACACCAATATTTGAGTTAATTTTTGGGGTATTATATTTCATATTTTGATCATCATTAAAGAAATGAAAATTACAGTTACAAGGTTCTCCTATTTAGTTATTATTTAAATAAACCCTTATTAGTCCCTGCCATATAGTGATGAGTTTGCTCATTAACTACACCGCATTTAAGCATAAGCGTGCAGCTTGGGCGCAACCAGTTTTGGTTATGGTCGGAGTGTATTATAACAAGGACAAACACGTCATGACGGTCAAATACTGGTGTATAATTTTGCACATCTTAAAAGACAAAATCATGTGCCTCAACTATTACATAGAGTTAAATAGCGGGACAGAGTGAAGGTTACTACTAGTACTGTTTGATGGTTTCAAAATCATCTATATAAATAATAAGTGGAGGTGACCCAAATTTTTAGTAGCTTAAATATCAATTTGTCATTAAAACTGCAGGTTGCAGAGTCACTGGGACATGTTGTACCGAGCTGGAGGCTAGTGAAAACTGACAATACTGATTTGTAGATCGGCTCTTCAAATGGAGCCTGGGGATCTATTGTTTAAGAAGTGTTTCTTACACAAAGTTTTAGATCCAGTGCGGAGTTTAAGGAACAAGTATTATTACAACTTCTATTATTGAATAAATTGAATTTCTCCTTTTTGTGTATATTTGAAACCAGTATTATGCAGTAAGCATTATATGATTTGAGGTAACAGTAATGGTAAATCTCTTGTTCATGAATAAATTGTTTTTTTTTCCTTTTTGTGTATATTTGAAACCAGTGTTATGCAGTAAACATTATATGATTTGGGGTCTTCTGTAGATGTTTTTTATTGACTTACCTAGAAATCAATGTATATATTGAGAAGGATGTCAATGGTAGCCATCAGTGCTGCATTAAGCCTCCAACATGGCGGTTTAAGATATTTCTACATATGCTTTAGGTCATGCAGTAAGCACTATATGATTTGAGGTAGCAGTAATGGTAAATCTCTGGTTCATGTCTTATGTAGATGTATATACCTCGAAATCGATGTATATACTGAGAAGGATCTCAATGGTAGCAATCAGCTCTGCATTAAACCTCCAGCATGGCAGAGTAAAAGATTTATACATATGCTTCAGTCTTCCATGTATAGGTTTTGAAATGTAATTGGCTGTGGATCACGTCTAGTTACTGGTTAGTGTGTTTGTCAGCATTACAAAATGATTATTCTTTACAACCAGATGACTTTCTCATTAAAAAGATGTCAAATTACAAAAGCAACATTTGCTGAAATTTGAGCCAATTTGATTTTAGGTGACTTAAATTTTCCCAAATTCCTTCCGACTCCTGTAAATTCAAGCCAGCTTGCTAACTTATTACAAGTGCAGGTTGCAGAGTCACTAGGACATGTAGTACTAGGGTGGAGACGTGTGAAAACTGACAATATTGGATTTGGCTAAATTGGCTATTCAAACTGAGCTTGTTGTTGAACATGTGTTTCTTACCCAAAGCTCCAAATCTAGTGCAGAGTTTGAGGAATATGTATTATTACAATTTCTAGTGCAGTGTTTGAGGAATATGTATTTTGAATAAATTGTTTTTTTTTTCCTCCATTTGAGAACAATGTTTTGCAATAAGCATTGTTAAATGATTTGAGGTCTCACTAATGGTAAATAACTTGTTCATGTAGTTTGTAGCTTATTTTTTTTCCTTCACTTAATTAGAAATCTGTTATATGCTCTGTAGATGTATATAGTGAGGAGGACCTCAATGGTAGCAATGAGGGCTACATTAAGCATGGCTGAGGAGGAGATTTTTACATATTCTCTTTCTTCCATGCATAAATTTTGAAATGTAATTGGTTGTAGATCTTATTCTACATAACGAACTTTTCAAATAAAAAGATGTAAAATCACAGAATTTGAGCCAATTTGAATTTAGGTGATTGGTAAATTTTCCCAAATGCCTTCTGTAATGTCTGTGAACATTAGAAAATGGTTATTCTCCACGTAATTTTTCAAATAAAAAGATGTAAAATACAGGACTGGGTTATTGCATATGAATAAATTTGAAAACTATAGATGGGTTTATAATCACATTAACAATACGTTCTTACATATGAATAAATTTGAAAATTATGGATGGGTTTATAATTACACTAACAATAAGTTATTACCATAGTTGTAGGGGAACGGTTTAGAAATTTGTCCTGAAGTTCATAGAGCTTGGGAATTGGCTGGGAACGTTCCCAATTGGTTGGGAATTCTTTTGGAAACTTGAGAGCTTCAACATCAAGAAAATAAGCTTGGAAACCAGTTTCCTAAAAGAAGAGCTTTAAATTAGAATTATATTAAATTAAAATGTAAATATATTTATTCCATTATTACAAATACATAATTTCTTACAAATATTTTCATTATATTTATTCAAAATATCACTATAAAACTAAGACTAAACTACAGTTAAATATTATTTTAAAATTTAGTTAAGTAAAAAAACTTAATAATACTCACTTTATATTTGGGGATATGAAAAAATTTTAATGCATGTATGTTTTCCTTCAAACCCAAACTAAACATGAAAGTCTAATAAATCAATACCCTATCCACGGAAAGCATTTGCTCCACTCTGTAGTTGATATCAACCAACCATATCATTAACTTTTATTGTATTTTCATATTAGAAGAGTAGTACTATTTTGTTTTTTCCAATAAAAAAAGAATACTACTTCAAATTTATAAAAATGTTTAAAGTTTATATGTGTAAAGTTTAATTTTAAAAAGATGTTAAAATTGTATATATGTATTTTCAATTTTGTTTCTCATTATCTAATGGAATATTTATGGATATTAAAGTTTCACTATTGTATTAAATATATTCATATAATTATTATTTTTTTAAGTAAAAAAGGCAAAACCTGTTATATTAAACTTTCAAGAAAGAAAGACACTTGGCATGCATATGCCAACTGTCCTGCCTATACAGGAAACCAGGACAACTAGCCTATCCACAACAACATGCAAAATTAGGCGTCGTGTTTCGCCACCCTGCCCGAAGGAAACCAGGGTGTATGTCTATTGTTCTTGACAGTAGAAGAAATTATGTGTTGGAGCTAACTAAGCTAAGGACTGAAAAGCAACAGCTCTGAAAAACAGTAACAGAAAAGATAATGGAGACCATAGGGAAAAGCAGAACCTATTCAGTCGGAATCGCCACCATTGACGGGGATGACAAAGGGTTGTGCGCAGGTGGGGCATTGGCTCTGTGGCGTGGCTTTGGAGTAGGCTGCGTAGAGCATGTCTAAGCATTGGCTAACTCGTACAGTTCTGAAGATTTGATCCTCCACTAGGCTGCGCACTTCAAAAATCAAATTTAGGTGCTTTGGATGCAGGAATGGTGGCAAAGGTGGTGAATTCCTTTCGACCTCCACGTCCTTTTGGCTCGACGTCCTCCTTTTCTTCTGCATGTCGGCAAGGCGTTCCGGCAGCGCCTCCTCAGCCTCCATTTTCTTGTTGCCCGGCGTTGTCCTCTGCGTCGGCGGGGCAGCTATGCATTCCGGCAGCTCCTCCTCCACAGGGCAGGCTTCGAATTCTACACTCGGAGCGTTGGTGGGAGTAGGAGAATCACCCAAATTGGGTGCTGGTGTCGTGTGTCCAAAGCTCGCCGGAGGGTCCCAATTGTTCGGGACAACGAAAAGCCGGCTCTTGGAGAAGTCCAGTGGTAGCGCTATGGACAGGTCCTCTTCTACATAGGTTAGAGGCGGCGAATTTGATGCTGTGGCACCACCTCGACACTTTTCCTTGGCCAAGAGCATGGCCCTTGCAAACCTCTGGTGTCGTTTCTTTCCTGTATCCGCTGCGTACCAGCTGGTGCCTCTGCGAGGTCTGCCCCTTGCCCGTGGCATGATGAGAGCTAGGGCGATGCCTTGTGCGCCATGGTGCTTGCTCTGCCGAGTCAAGTTCGAATGCATTATGAGAGGTTCGATTAAACTGATAAACACATAAACCATGGCTGCTAGCATTAACGTCGAGAGCTTAATGCTTTGGTTGGTCGTCCCTTGCTCATGCGCGAGGAGCTCCATCAATATCCTGTGGCTGACGGAGGTGAAGGCCTTAATAACTAGCCGTAGCTGGGAGTAGGTGCCACCATACATGGCCCCGCTGTTGGCGCCTCCACGTGTCCATTCTGTCCACCTGTCACCCCATCTGGGGGTATATTCATATAATTATTAACACAACTTAAATTTGTAATTTCAATATTGTAGTTGTTGCAATAGGAGAAACAATGTAGTGGATTGACCTTCAATTTTATTGAAATAAGATTTAAAATGTATCATCATCTTTATATATTGTGATATAAATAATCATTGTAATCTAAAATATTTTTTATACTTTTTTAATATATATTATTGTGGCTCCCAACTTCAAGTTTCTTGTATACAGTTTTAACACCTCATACTTAACTTGTCTACATGCTAATAATTTATTATTATGATGGATTTAAATGTGACAAGAGATTCATTGAATAAATTCAAAAACTATGGATGAATAAATTTGCAAACTAAAGATGGGTTTACATTCACATCTTAACAATACATTATTATATGATGTGTGTTGGATAATTTAACAATACATTATTATATGGGTTTGTTCAAAGTTTAAATATTTACATTAAACAAAATTACAATAAAATTTGGGCAAAACTTTGATAATAAGAATTCATTAATTATAATTTTGATGTAACATAAATCAAATTAGTGATTAAATTTTGCTTTTTACTATAATCATGTTTTTTATATTTAACAACAAATTTTGAGCAACTTTTTTGATAATGGCCTTTTCTTATCACCACTATTACAATACCCTAAATTTGCATTCCCTGAATATTTGAATGTAGTTTTATACCATTATTACAATGCCCTAAATTCTAATGACCTGGATACACACTATTTGAATGTAGTAAAATTAGTAGTAATATAAGTTGCTTTTAATTCATTTGAAATTATTCATAATACAATTTTAGTTAAGTAATAATTGATTAATTAATGGTTTCCATGTAATGTTTATTTACATAATTTTTTGGTATTTAAATTTATAATGAATTAAGGAAATTTATATTTTGTATTGAAAAATATATAATTTGATATTAAAAGTTTTTCTAATTTTACAAATTGATATGACAATTTAGCATATTCAATTTTAAGAGTTATAAGACAAAGGTGGTGAGCTTTTAATATTTTACTAGAATGTGAAAAACAAATGATAATTCAGCAAGATTTGTTTAATTTTACAATTGATATAACAGCTTAATATAATAATAATAATAATAATAATAATAATAATAATAATAATAATAATAATCATCTATTTTTAAGGTCACGGCCAAGCCAACACACCAAATTGGTGTATGAGACCCCCTTGTTTGTGGGACAAAGGACCCCC
This sequence comes from Picea glauca, assembly GCA_000966675.3. NCBI lineage: Eukaryota > Viridiplantae > Streptophyta > Pinopsida > Pinales > Pinaceae > Picea > Picea glauca. Next base: position 442,295 of record JZKD02S1672851.1, on the reverse strand, counting down.
CTCCGCCTAGCGATTTGACTGGTAAAGTCTACGAAGGTATACATACCCTACCCCCCTTTGGATTTGAACCTGTGACCTCTTAAGAGGAAACACATGTTCTTAACATGTCATAAGACCTAACTTGTCACTAAAAGTTGTTGGTTTGCAATTTTTTTAAAGAGGTGGTAAAATTAATAATAATTTAGTGGTGAATTAGCATTGAGAACAATCATTATTTGCTATTCCAAATGTAAATAGATTAACTTTTTAAAATGCTTAAAATAATTAGTAGATTAATTTATAAAGAAAATGAATTTCTCTTACTATATATTAATTTTAGATTTTAGGTTTTTAATATATTTCCTTAACTTTTATCAACATTAAGATGTTTATAATTTGTAATAAGATGTCATATTCCAACAGAAAATTTTGTTGAACAAGATTTCAATGAGTGGTAGTGATCTCTTTACCTTAACAAATCTCTATACATTCAAACCTTCAAAAGCTGAAATTTTAAATTATTTTAATCTTTATATAAAACATTGATCCGTCTCAAAATGCCCTTTTATTTAGAATCTTAGATTTAGATGATCCACAAATTCTAATATCCAAATCTTTCAACAAATCCACTTAATCATTAAGACTGGATCTGAATGCCATGTCACACAATCCACTTCACTATGGCATGCCTTTCTATAACTTCACCTTCATTCTCCATAACCTTTTACTCATACCCAATCCTCATTAGGTTTTTCAAATACTGAAATATGAAGAGTGGATCCACTCATCCTAGAGGTTGGACATCAGGCTCTACCTTTAATCACTTTAACACTAGAGCCTGGATCCGGATTATCTGGATGTTTCAGACTTTAAGCGGAACCTCGAATAGAGGAACCTTCCATCCAGGACACAGGTATCCAAGAATAGTTTTTCAAAAGACTTTTAACTCATAGTTACCAAATTCGCCCTAATCAATGGAAAAAATACGAAAATTTGGCAATACCATTCAAATGTGAATAAATTTATTGCAATTCAATATGGTTCGCCTCTGGATATATTTTAGATTCTCCGAAGGGGGAAGGAAAAACATTCGTCGATGATCGTTTCTCAATGACTGTAGTCAAATCGATGAGGATTGAGATAGACCCCTCTCAGATCTCACAGCTTCAATTCAAATGCCCCTCATTAACAACTGAGAGATTTCAATCCATTGCAACCCTATCTTTTACCTATGGGTCGTCGATGATCATTTATCAACGACTGTAGTCAAATTGACGAGGATTAAGGCTTTGCTTATCGAGTTTGAAGACAGATAATTATTTAACCCATGAAATTAGGGGAAATATTCAATCTTAAATGAGCAGATAACACTCCTCATGCGCCTTGAGCTTTTGATAGATTTGGATAAATGGAGGTGGAACTTTAATGTTTTGCATAATTTTACGGAAAACTCTGGTTAAATTAAAGGTTTTTAGGAAACATTTATGATAAGTTTGTTTGGTATTTAAGGTTTCTTGTTTATTGTGATGCAAAAGTTTACAAAGTTTACTTGTGTTTGATATGTTGTACGTTGAAACAAGGTTTTTCTTATAAATGCTGTGGAATAATGTCAATGGTTAACGTGGAGTTTATTTGTACCACACTTTAGAAGGTCATTGTCACATGGTAATGTTAAAATCTCGTTGTTATAACTTAAATCACTTACACCTTCAATCTCGAAGAAATAATATTTATCCACTTCCAAGTACTATTTTCTAGCTATGAGTTGCAGGTGCCTATGGAAAGTTTCACTTTAGTATGTGATTGTCATCATAGATATAGAAAAGCTACATGAATATTGTTGTTGAATCGAGTGGGCGGAATGTATATGATCACTTGAGAAGTCATACAAACCAACCCACAATGAAGTATTTTAGATAAATACCCGAACACACTTTTAAAAACTTTCAAACAAGACCTTTTGAGAGGAAGATATTTTAGATAAATAAGTGAACACAACTTTCAAAACTGTGAAACAACAACTTTTGAGAGGTAATAGGGTGATGATGGGTTGGTGAGAAAGGAAGATGTCTTTTTGGAGGGATAAGGTTAATATGCAGGTGTAGCTTCTCTTCGTGAATTGCATTGCACCTCTAAGAGTGTTATAATGTCCAAAAGTTATTTTGATAAGGATGAAAATGATCAAAATCTCAAATTAATTTTAGGAATAAAATCATATATATATATATATAATTTTTAAGATGTATACTCCTGAATGTTTTCCGAATTGAAAATTTTTAATCCAATTTTTTATCATATTGTACCAAATTTGAATCTGAAGTCAAATTCAAACTTGCTAACTATGCTTTTAACAAAATCTGGATCCAGATAGTCAGATATCTGAAATTCTGGTGCAAAGAAACCACCTAAATTCAACTCATTCGCTACTCAATTTGGTTTGTAATTTGATTTGATTTCTTCACTATCTCTCAATTTTCACTTTGATCTCCAATCTTTCTATTCCAATTCGTCGACCACACAAATGCTTACAGGGTTTCAACACCCATTCAATGCATAAAAATTCCCTTGCTTCATGTACAGAGATCCAATGGAAATTGATGTAGAGAAGGAGAATGTTAGACCATAATTAGATCATTGACAGTCGTGGCACTATAACATGATAGTCGTACCATAGTCCCATTCTTTGATTAACGTTAATCACAATCTTATACACTTGGAAAACACCATATTTCCATAACTCCAAATAAATAAAAGCAAATAATGTAGGCATACATATGACATAATGGTGGACTAAATATTTCATGTAGGATGTATATACTGGTTAACTAAAACATATATCTCTTTGTGTATTATAATAGAAACTACCGCTTACAAGGATTTTCACTCTTTTGCTTTTAAATTTTGGGTGATATGATAATAAAACCAACCATGTGTGACTTTGTGAATGACATATTTTTGTGGCCACGATCCCTCTAACAAAGACAACGAATGAGTGGATGTGTCCAACATGGCAGTTTAGTTCATTACTTGGCAGGGACTACATTGCCATGCAACACTTGTTTATATATTATTATTATTATTCTCAACTAATTAGTTAAGCTAATTAATATTAACAAAAGAAAGGTAGTTGAACTACCATAACTTATTGGGAAAGAATAAAAGCTCAATCAAAAGAAGAGACAAAGGGAGAGAGAGAACATAAGGGGAAATTTTGATATAAGGTCTGCTCTATACTTGTGAGATAATTATTTTCTTCATTCATTCTAAGTTTACTAGAAAGCTAAACCATCTTGATGACAACAGGGTCTTATTGAAGGAAGCAAGATTCAAAATTGAATCATATCTTTCAACAGCTTGTTTCTAAAGGTTACGATTTTTCCTTGGTTGTCTGTGTGTTCTTATTTTTTTATAGATTAGATTTCATGAATGATAAAGAATATTTTGCAGAGTCATCTGACATCATTTTTATGGCAAGTTGTGTAACACACCCAACCCCTAAATACCCTTTTTTGGGATGGGGCATCAAATTTTTTCTTTCCTTGGTTCATTTTCGGTCCCTTACTTAAGCAAAACCCTCTCATTTTGCTCCCCCGAAGTTTACATCTCTCACTAAGTGCTTAAACTAGATATTGGGGTCCTCCTCGTGACCTCGGGCTGAAAACTGGGAGCTAATATTTTGCTTAGCAAATATTTCGACACTTCGAAACTTTTCAGACTTCGGGAGTCCCAACGGTGTTGTCAAATTCTCAGATCATCGAACAATGGAGGAAATCAACGATCCACGTTCTCCACCGAGATCCTACGGTTAAAAAGGGGCTCAGAATTAGGCGCATGACACTCCCATTCCTAATCCACGAAGTCTTGAAATCTCGCCACGTGCCCTTAGCCCTTCGGTGATCGACGTTCGACGAATTACGTTGATTGTCCCCTCTTCGACGTTCAGTCGTCGACATTTCGGCAATCAACTATCATCCTTGGAATTTCGACCTTCGGTGATCAATGATTCTCGTTGAATCTTCCTTTTTCATCCTACATTTGAATCTTTCGAACTCTCGAAACTAGCCAGACTCCCGGAGTCCGAGACACATCACGAGCCATGTTGGCCCGGCAGGCACGAACAAACATCTGACATGCGAAAAAGGTCAAGGGGTGACATGTGTCCTCCTTAGGGGGTGACACGTGTCCTACTTTAATCGGTATAAGGGGTCTTTGAATCAACCAAAACTAGGTGACACATGGCACGCATAATGCGATTCCACATCACATTGGATGACATCATCAAGCCATGTCATCTTAGACCAATAATTGCTCATCCCTTCGATCTAATGGTTAGTAAGATTCCACACAGATCCATAAATCTACAACTCTCGTTACTTCTCGGATCTGGGCTTCGGAGCTTGCCAATTCCTCACATCGTGAATTCCCTGAAGAGCTAACCCTCTGAATTCTCTAATCTGGCGCCAAGTGTCCTCATCTTTCCAACGATCAAGATTCACTTCAGCACTCACGACTTCGAGGGTTTTCACACTTTGAAAACAATTGGCTAAACTTCCTCAAAGTACTAAGTCTCCGGACTATGGGATCGCTTACCACGTACCCAGTCATCCAACGGTTCTGGTTCCAAGGAAAACACTTAAGAAGGGAACGAGTAGGGGACATGTGTTGCTCCATGACATGTTACGGGTTAGTTGGGTAGTCGAGGGTGGGTCCCTTAGATCGACGACTGGGAAGGATCCCGAAGGATCTGAGGATCGACAGTCCTCATCACTTCGGCAGTTCAACGTTTGAGAGTTCAACATGTATCTCCCAGCTTTCCCTCTGGACCACGCTGGATCTATCAACATGAGTACCTAGCTTCTACGACCAGAATTTACTCTGGCTTACAGAGCTCTAAGAAAATTCGTGTGTCCTTATATCGCCGAATACCTGGACTTTCTGGATAACTGTTGATGTGTGGACATGTGTCCCTCTAGTTTCAACGGTCCAGATTAACTTCATGACTTTGACATTCAGAAGTTTTCGATGGTAGACCATTCCTATTCTCCCAGAGTAGGACTTCGTCGAAGAACTTAATGCTTCCCTGCCTAAGTCTGATCTAACAACTAAGAGGGATCTACACTAGATCTCCATATCGACAACCCTCATTGATTCATGACTTTGACCTTCAGCTATTTTCTAGGGTTGTGGAATCATAAGTTCCAAAGTCTCGAAGCCAGAAGAGCTAGCCCCTTTTGGAATAGCGCAGGGTTCCCAGACCCTGGTCACATGAGTCTCTTGGATAATATTATGGGCTAGGCACAAATCCTTTTGCAACATATGGGTTAAGGACATGGGCATGAGCCCTCGGTCAGATGGGTGGATAGTCTGAAGGGAAAACACCCTTCTCCACAGAGAACACTTAACATTCCTGCTAAGGCAAATTCAAGGATCAACATGACTTAGGTGTTTCAGTTACTCCTACCCTAACCCTCCTGGGAACTCACCTCCCATGACCCTCTAACAATGAAACTGAGATATATAAAATATCATGTAGATATAACAGTTTACAAGAAACCAAAGAGAATTTCTAATAACTGTTCAAATATTGAAAGACTGAATCATAAAGATAGACATTTCATCCAGTATATTACACAAAATATGAAAATACTTATCAGAACTAGAAAATGTGAAACAACTATTGAAAGGGGTGCATGTTTCCTCCCAACCATAGGCACAATCACTCCTAATGGATTTACCATTGGCCACCCTCGAGCTAGACCATGATGCTCTGAGAGAGATTATTTCTCTTTGCTCAACAACAGTCAGGGACGAAGGTTACTCTCCTCCTCCCACAAGAACTTGGCAATGTGGTTTTTTCTACTCCAAGCAAGGAGGTATGCACGAGTACTTCCTCAGTCACTTGTCAACCTTGTTTATCATCTTGTATCTTGTTAAGCCCTAATATTGGCTCATTACCCCTTAATTGGGGCATATTAGATTAGTAATGTTATTTTATTTATGTCAGCTTTAGACCATTAGTTGTAATTTAGATTAGTAATGTTATTTTATTTATGTCATCTTTAGGCCATTAGTTGTAATTATACCTCCTAGTCTCCTATATATACCAAGGAGACATTTTCATTTTGA
>JZKD02S1672851.1:392093-406032 GCA_000966675.3 Picea glauca | reverse complement strand
CTTGAATATATTGTGATCTCCATGTGTTGATGAATCTTGTATGCACTTAAAAACTCAATAAATTAGTAGTAGTTAGTGATTCCAAGAAAGAATTTGGCTTGGGATCATTACATTCACCCTTAAGAAGACTCGATCACCAACTTTATAACGACTGTCGACATGATGCGCATCGGCATAACTCTTATGTCGATCCTACACTTCCTTGATCCTTTGTATTATTGTTTTCATTTGATCTTTCGGTCCCACCAGAACCCTATCCTCAAGCTGATCCCAACTCAAAGGCATTCAACACATCCGCCCATAAAGAAACTCTAAAGGCACCATCTTAATGGTGCTTTGATAATTGTTGTTATATGTAAATTCTATCAGTGGCAAGAATTCTTCTCAATGCTTCTGTTGGTCCATTACGTACATACACAACATATGCTCCAATATTTGGTTTGTTCACTTGGTCTTCCTGTCTATCTCCGGGTGATACATGGTACTAAAGTTAAGTTAGGTTCCTAAGGCCTCTTGGAAACTAGTCCAAAATCCTCCTGTAAACACCGATCCTATATTGGATATAATCTTCTTAGGCACGCCATGCAGCCTCACAATCTCGCTGATAAAATCTCTAGCTATGTCAGGTGCCTAATATGTCATACGCATAGAGATAAAATGAGCACTCTTCATTAGAGTGTAAGCTACCACAAAAATTGAGTCGTGTCTCCTTGTCATCAGTGGAAATCCAACAATAAAATACATCAAAACGACCTCCCATTTCGACTCTAGTATAGTGTGTGGTTGTATTAATCATGTCGGATGTCTATGTTCATCCTTCACCTACTGACATTCTAGACATCTTTCCACGTAGTTGACTATGTATGCCTTCATTCCTTTCTAGAAGAGTAATGGTTTAAGGTCTGCTCTCGTCTTCTTGACTCCTGGATGAGCCATGTACACTACTCTATGAGCCTCGTTTAGGATAAAAATCCTCAACTTGACATTGGGAGGTACATAAATACAATTTTTAAATCTCAATAATTCATCGTCGTCCACAGTAAATCCCTCAAATTTTGGTAACATCATTGTGTTTTGTCTGATAAAATCCTTGAATTCTTTGTACCAGTCATCGCCGCGCTATAAAGTTAGAATATTTTCACATAGATTCGTTTGAAGAGGCATCACCGAAAATATGTGTGGCCTCCAACTCAACTAATCAACCACTCTGTTCATTGTTCCTTTTATGTAAGTAATCTCGAAAGCATGCTCTCTAAGCAATTCCGACCAACACCTTTGTTGCGCGTTCAAGTCGCTTTGCATAAAAATGTGTTGTAAACCACAATGGTCCATTTTTAGTTCAGATTTTTGTCCAATAAGGTATTGTCTCCATACTCTCAAGGCATACATAATGGCTAACAATTCCAAATCATGCGTCGCATAGTTCTCCTCATGCCTAATTAACTTTCTTGACATGTAAGCGATCACTCAACCATCTTGCATCAAGACTCCACCTAATCCTTCCTTGGATGTGTCAATTCATACCAATAAGTCCTCCTCCATGTCAGGGAACTTTAGTATCGACGTTGTTGTCAACAACTCCTTGAGTCTCTAAAATTATTCCACGCATTTCTCGGTCCAAAAAAACTTCTTATTCTTCTTCTGGAACTTCGTAATCGGATTTTCTATCTTCGAAAAACCTTCGACAAATCGTCGATAGTATCCTGCTAAACCCATGAAGCTACGCACTTATAGGACATTCGTCGGTGCATGCCATTCCATAATAGGCTCTACCTTTGTTGGATCCACAGTGATACCTTCGTTGGAGATGACATGCCCTAAGTAATGAATCTTCGATTGATAAAACAAACATTTAGACAGTTTCCCAAACAATTTGTTCTCTCATAGACACTATAATACCAAGCACAAGTGATCATCATGCTCCTTCATCATCCGAGAATATATCAAAATATCATCAATGAATACTTGGATGAACTTGTCCAAGTATTCACAGAACACCCTGTTCATTAAGCTCATAAAAACCCTTGGGGCATTTGTCAGTCCAAATGGTAAAAAAGTAAACTCACAATGTCCAAACCTCATCTTAAAGGTGGTATTAGGGATTTCATCCTCCTTGATCTACAATTGGTGATACCCTGATATCAACTCGATCTTCAAAAACATCACCGTGCCCTTCATATAATCAAATATATTGTCAATCCTTGGCAACAGATACTGATTCTTGATCGTTGCCTTGTTCAATTGACGGTAGTCATTGCAGAGTCTCCACGACCCATCCTTCTTGCATATGAAAATAATAGGTACACCCCATGGTGACACACTTAGACGAATAAGTCCTAGGTCCAACAACTCCTTCAGTTGCATTTTCAACTCATGTAACTTAGGGGTCAACATATGATAAGGTGTTCTCACTATCGACTCAATTTTTGGTTTTAGGTCGATGATAAATTCCTAATCCCTCTCTGGTGGCATCCCAAGTAACTCCTTTGGGAAGACGTCCATAAACTCTCACACCACCAGAAGGTTTTCTAGACCTTCTACTACACCTTTATCGTTTAATGCAAGGATCGCATATAGCTTGCATCCCTTGCGCATGCTCTTCCGTAGTTTTAAGGAAGAGATGAACCTTAGGGAAACTCCCTAGTTCCGACCTACAATAACATGTCTTTGTCCCTCATCATCGACCAAGCTCAACCATTTTGTCTTATAGTTGAGTATTGCCTCATGCAATTCCAACCAGTCCATACCGATCACGATGTCATAAAACCCTAAGATTGTGATGTATAGGTTGGCCCTTGTGACAAACTCTCCCAGGTTAAGGCTACATCTTGTAATCTTACCTCCAACCTTTTGTTTGGATCCTGAAGCCATTTATACATAGCTAAACTCATCTTGTTCGACTGCCTTTACCTTAATTATTTTTAGTGTTGCACCATAAATAAAAATATTTGTAGCACCAGGATCTATCAAAATACTAAGGGTTTGGTCAAAAATGGTACCTGATGTCTTGAGCACAGTTGATTGGTGCTCCTCTTGACAGTTATTCACCATTGCATGAATCTGACGGGACTTTCCCATGAAATCTCCCATGGTAGTGGGTCCGGCTAATCCAAATGCTCTGGTCCTATCAACTGGGAAGTCACGCTGGTAATGTGGCTCTCCACATGTCCAACACCCTGTCTTCGGTCCAATGCTCCTGGTACCTGAAGTAGAAGTTGATGTCCCACCAGCATGGAACCCTAGTATGTTTTGTTGAACATGCCTAAAATGTTGTTGTTGTGGTCGATGTTGTTGTTGGTGTTGTGGCCCTTTGTAAGGATTTCATTGTTGAGGTGTTGGTCGTCGTGGTGCAATGAAGGTGGATCCTCTAGGAGTGCCTCGATACCCTAATGGATGCCTAACTAGTGTCTGATGTTGTTGCACACCAAATGTCATTGGTCATGTCAATCTCGCTAGAATCCTACTCCGAGCCCCACTGATGAGATCCTCCTCTGCTATGAGGGCCTTCTGGATAGCATTGTGCAAGGCTTGAGGCATAAAAATCCTCACCTTCACACAAAGGGTGACATTAAGGCCAAACATGAACTTGTTGACCTTAATATTCTAAGTATTCAGGTGAGGAGCATACCAAAGCAACTCCATAAAACGGGCCTCATACTCATGCACCGTACGGCTGCCCTGTCGCAAGGCATTGAACCCGTTGAGCTGATGCTCAATGAATTCCTCAGAAAAATACCTCTCCCGGAACCATTCCTTGAACAGTTCCCATGCCACATCTTCGATGACCATCTTCAGTTGTGGCAGTTGTGTCTTCCACCATAAAATAGTTCTCCCCTTCAGTTAAAAGGCCGCCATGTGGACCTTCATGTTGGAGGTATAGTCACTAAGTGAAAAGCACATCGCCATATTCTCCAACCATGCCTCAGTGGTTGCGTCGTCCAGGGCACCAAATAACTCTAGAAATTTGACCTTCTCGAGTTCGCAGTGAAGGCTACCAGTATCGGTCAGGGCACATGGTGGACCCTCAGGAGGTGTTGACATCCTGACCTCATATCTATCCAAACAACTGATTAGTGCCTCAGACATCCTCTAAAAGGACCTCATCATCCCAACCACATCACCCACAACTATATTTTCTTGCGCAACAACCTGTTCATCTCCCTAGTGGTTAGACCCCTCGGACATGGATTCTACTGGGGGCATCGCACCTCCTCCCCTAGCACCCCATCGTCTACCTCTGTGACGTCCTCTAAACATGATTACCTACACGAATACAAATCAATTTAATTAGCAACATTTTATAATCAATCATATAATCAATGGAAGTCGTAGTGATCCCAAGTTGTGGGTTGAACTGGCTCTAATACCATATGTGATAAACCTCGTTGTTATGACAACATGTGACACATAACAAGTACAATATTATTTTTACTTTTTATAAAAAGGAAATTAATAACGACAATACACTCAACATCTCACTCGACGATGAACACAATGCACGCAATTTATGCAACATGCCAACATAACGACCTAACATACTATCCATCAGGCAGCATGGAAACAACTTACGACATTCAATCAGATGAAGAATAAAAATGACTACCCGCTTGTCCTACCCTGCAATGATTAGGACCTCCAGGACACATAAGCAATGCTCAAGCCCAGGTTCCCATCGATTTTGACCATTTAAGGTCTTAAGGCTGGTGACTATTCTGAGGAACAAGGAGGTATCTACGTCCCACCTGACACAACAAGACCAAACCAACTAAGCTAACTGACAACATCAGATTCAACCCAACGCAACCAACATCAACAACATAAGTAACTAGAACCTTCACGACGAGTGAGAAACAATCACATTAAAATTTTATAGAGCAAAGTACAAACATCAATTCCAATAATGACCATCATCACTAGGAAGCACAAGACCCAAAGCTGAGTTATCATACACACATTCTGCTCAAGCGCGCCTTGATCCCATTATAAGGAATCATGTCGCCACCTTGCAACAAGCGCAATAGTAACTAAGGCGCAAACTTAAACAGTCACAAATACTTAAAATCAAGACACAATAACCCAATGCTAGGAATCCCAAACTTAACTGTCATATCTAAACAAAATCTATAACAAGCACACTCCAAACAATCAAGTTAACGAAGCACAAGGTAACTACCTTCAATACAGGATTAGAATTGCGCAACAATCTAAATATCATATTAGCATTTTTTCCAAACAAGACTATTTGACACAATGTATCCAACCTCAATCTAATATTAAAAGCATAAACATCACTCCCTATAAACACCCCTTAAAACAATACAAAATGAAAGATCTTATGTTTAAACAAATTATTAGCTAGCATGAGAAATCCTTATTTAACATGTAACATGGCTTCCCTACCATCCTTTAAATATAACTTGTTAACATCATAAAGCACTTAAGTACCTCATACTTTATCAATTATTATTTTCCCTTAAAAAATTATGATTGCCATAAAGCCAGGTTCCTCTACCCTTTCTCAAAATACCCTTTAAATAATAAGAGGAATAAAGCAACTTATAATTAATAAATACTATTTGTCATAAAGAGATTCCATTTACAACATTAATGAATTCAACATGTCCTTATTTAATTCCCTACTGTAAAGGCAATTAAAAACTATTATATGCATCACAATAATCTAATTAAACTATTATACTAATGCAAAGGAAAACAATTAATCTATTATGTGGGATAATGGCCATACTGACAAATAAATCCAATAAATTGTTACATCACAATTGAACTAGAACAATTAAAGTTGATCCCAACTATTAAACAATTAAAATTGTTAATCAATATTAAAATGTTATATGACTGCTATATCACAATTAAAATGGTATCATAGTTGTCATCACAATATCCATTATTACAACAATAAATCTGTTATATAAAAAATATCCACGACAACTAATTACTCATAAATTTTAGAACATTAACGAAGGAGACCGCCACTGACATTTGCTCATAAATTTCATAATACAACAAGGAAACCTCCACTGCCATAATTATTGCTTCCATCCTGACATTTCTTCCATAAATATATCACTTCCACCATCAACGAATCCACAACCCGAGATCCTACTGTCAGCTAGGTAAAAACGTTGGGTCACTACCCCAAGTGAAACTAAGGCTCAGTCGCTACATGTGAGGGAAAGGAAGGGAGAAGGATCAACGTGCAAGTCATGCAACGCTATAGGAGGGAGAGAACACGTTCGTTGGGTGAGCTCGATCTTTCTCCTAGGGTGTTGGTGCGTTTTGGTTGTCCACAGGCAGCACCAAGTGGATTGTTTATGACTGGCCACCTTGAGAAGAAAAATTGAAAGGTAAAATCACACTCTAAGTAAAGGACAAAACCCAAGCAATATCTAACAACCTAAAGGAAAAATTTCTTCACTTACACTCCGCTGACACAATGAGATATTCATTTTACCTTGAAAAATTGACATGCAAATTAACGAGGAAGATAAACGCATACATCCACTAAACTGGTCCTTTTTCCAGGATTCAATAGAAATATAAAAACCTTGAGTCTAAAATTCTTTGAGAATAATGAAACTCGAAGGCACCAATAAAAAGGGTTTACTCAAGATTGGCGACTTTTGAGAGGAAAAAGGGGATGGTTCCGATCCTCTACACCAAGATGAGATCCTAGATAAGATGGCTACGCAATCATACAGGAAAAACTCAAGTATTGTTAAATCGAACTTGCAAAAACATTGTTTATAGCAATGAAAAACATAACTCATCATTCTACTTTTTGATGGAAGACAAAATCAGTCAAGACGGACTGTCCAAGTAATACATTCTAATGACATGGGTGCAGTAATGGTTTTCCTTGGATTTGGCATATTGACTCTACTAGAAAGCACAAACAAGTGGAATGCTCACAATTGACTACGTTGGGGCAGAACAGGGGATGGCTCTAATGAAAGGTTGAATCCATAAAAAAGGGGATTGAACCTGTAACCTGGCCAGTAAAACAATGCATCCTCTACCATAACTCGGTGTGTTGTGGGAATGGCGGAGTTTTATTTATTTATTTATTTATTTTTGCAAAAGTGCCATAACACCTACGTCTGGGGAGTAATAGGGAATGGATCGATTCAAGGGTGACCAATCATTCCAAGTATTTCACCAAACGTTTAGGTTTGGGACAAGGGAACAAGCGAGGATGAAGTTAGGTGCAAGAACTCTTGGATAGGAAGGACTACCCCTGTATTTTTTTCAAAACTAAAGCTAGGAAAGAAGCTATAGGAAGCTAAACTGGCAAGGAAGCAAGGGTAGGAGTGTAAAATTTTTAAGGGTTTTAACACAGATCTACTCATTACTGCCATATAATTTTCTCCTAACATAATCTTAATAAAGCATTGCAACCAAAATTTTACTTCTAAGCTGGAACAAATTTATTTGAAAACACTTCGCAACTACGGTCCCCATTTTAACTCCACATTCTTCATTATAGATATTCAAATACAAAAATTAACTACCTTTTTACTACAAATTTCACATGCGTACATTCGCCATTATAGATTTTCATATGTAGAAAACTTAACTACTTTTTCCATACATAATTTACACATGTGTACCATAACCAATGCGAAGAACCAGAAGTGTTTGTCCCACACGTGCGCTCCATCCATCTCCCGCTTGCGAACCACTGAGACCTCACTAGTACCTCCCAGCCAATGCTAGGGGTACTCTTCTTCCCCCTGAGCCCCCCAAGCCGCAAAGGGGCCACACACACAATACCAAAGAATGTTATATCCCAAATTTCCTCGCAAGGTCGAGGTACCACTCATTATCTGAGCTGGGTATCCCAAATCCCAAAGAAAAATTCAGTCGAGATAAATTCTGGCAGCATAACCTTGCGCATACCAGACGTGCTCCATACTCCTCCTCTGCCATCCTTTTTATAGAGTTTTCTTATTGATTATTTTCCCAAACCCTCATTAGATTCTTTTTATTAAATTTAATTAGGATAAACCTCACCAGAAAATCCATTTATTAATTAATTAAATTTGCATGTTTCCCTCACCCACCTAAAAGTGTTCCTAAAAACGCTCCTCAGTGTCCCTTTATTCCCTTACATTTCTTAAATGACCGACGACTTTCTTAAAACCTAGTTGAGTTCATAATTAGAAGGTTCCAAAGACTATATTCCCTACTATGTTAGGCATTCCCCTTTTCCTTAAGTTTCGCTTTTTCTTCCAAGTTCAGATTTAGCAAGTTTAGATATAAACAACAATTTACCCTTTTAATAAATTAATCCTTCATTAAAATTTTACTTTAATTATTAATGTTTGAATTTTCTTTACCCCCTTCTTGCTACATGTCTATTTAGTTTTTTTTTGTTTGTTCACGGGTTCTACTTAGACCTAGGTTTTAAATTCACTAGTCTTGGTGACAGTTCTTAAGGGAAAATTTTGTTATTAAACTTTACTCATAACATCATTCATTTTAAGGTCGACCAGGTCCTAAGAAGGCATAGTTTTCTAGGTACTAGGTTTATTAACTTACCATAGTTAAAATCGTGATGTGCCCTTCAGGATGCACTACGTGCTCCAATGGTGCCACTCGTCTGCATTCTGATTTTATTTGCGCGATGTTCCCTTCAAGACGCACTATGTGCTCCAAGGGTGCCACTCACCTCTTGACTAAATTTGGTAGACGTCAAACCCCTGGAGTCAATACTTCATCAGGTGACCTTGTGGGAGATTAAGGGCCTCTAAGGAATAAGGAACCTTCCTTGTTGCACGCTCCTTAGAATTATTATGAGCGACTGTCACAGTCTTCCCTCACAACATCATGGATCTCTCGAACTAGGTAATTGTTAACCTATAGTTCGAGCCACGACGAGAGTGCTAGTAGGTTGCGGCAGGGCTGATGCCACACCTCTCCCTCAATGTCTCTGGTTGTCGTGTGTGACCCCTTTACTCCTATGTGATTCTGGTTAACAAGCTATCGTCAACCTACATCTATCAACGAAATGTGTCATCTATAACAATCAACATCATAATATATAGTCATATGTCATATATGTAATATAAAAAACATTCAAACCATAACATGTCCACTCCCTGACTCGATCCATAGTCCAAGGAGATCCATCAATTCCATCAACATCCTCTAACGTCCAGAGTCCTGCACACTCAGGAGAAACCAGTCAATAGCACATGTCGATATAAATATAGCAAAATAACATATCATTAGATCCATGACATCTCATGGTCATAATAAAAAACAACCAATTGTATAAGAACCGGATCACTTGCACGCAAGTGTCCTCAAATAATAAGTCCAATCAGGTGTGTGAAAGAGAGGGATGTTACAAAAGAGCGTTATGGCACAAACATAATTTGGTGGAAGTTTTGAAAATAAATGTGCATGGAAAACAATGGATATTCAAATGATTTTGTGGATATTCACAATGTTGATTTTAAATTCAATGAATGTTATTTCTTGTAACAGAACAATAATCGCTATTATTCTCGTTCATTGTCTCATTTTTCACTCATTATATGCCCACCACCTTCCCAATAACATTTAATCCATCCCCTATTCTGTTATCTTGAATTTCAATTTTAAAGGAAAAGGATTAAAGAGGATTGGATGATGATTTTAGTTGGAAATTTTGATATGGAGATATTGTTTTTGGAAGAAAATGACTATGTATTTTTCTTGAACAATATTCATTGTTGAGTCTCGTCCATGCTACCATTTTTCATTAATTATAAATCTCCTCATATTCCCAATGACCCTATCATTCCTTGTTCAATGCAGTTGATTATTAAATTTGATATTTGGTTAGTTGTGTCAATGGATGGATTGCATATGCTTATGTTGTGAATGATAGAACCAACACCTTGATTTTATTTAGGTAGAGGATTAGTGAATGGATTGTTAAAAATTTTCATATTCTGATTGGAATATTTCTTCGGGATGAGTTTGTTTAGCAAGGGTAGCAATGGCAGAGGTGCAAACAAAGGTAGAGGAAATAATTGGTAAAGAGGCCATAGAAAGCCACAATTTTCAATACATTTTGACGATGATCCACAATAACTAAATCATCTTTTTCAAGATGGGTTTTTTAATATAGTTGGACAAATAATTATGAAACCTAGACCTGAGGGGCCTCCTTTCCAGCCACACCAAAATTTCTTTGGCATCCATGTCCCCCCTCATGTTTCTATGCAGCCAGAACCACCTGCCAATGATGGCTGGAAAGAGATCGTCCATCAGCTTGTTGCACAACATAATGGTTGACCTATAGTATCATTTCCATTTCCCCCTCCTACACCTCCATTCAACCCAAATTCCCAATCTGATCATGTTGTCTCGACAGTACAGTCCTCTCATGCAAGCAAGAGATTAAAAACTACCATTCTTGAGATAGAATTAGATAAAGGAAAAGAAGTGGCTAATCCCTCCCAGTCTTCCAAAGAGTCCTTTGAATCAGTGTCCTCTCATCTCCACCTCAAATATATGTTCTCCCATGTCATCATTGAAATCCATCCACAAGGTTCCAATCAATTGAAGGTTGTTGCACAGGACAAATCAGAAAAGGGATCAAGAGAAGGGAGCAGTGAAAAGAGGCAAAACGCCTCTCACAACAAATATGGTTTTTAATTCTTTGAATGTTACTTTCTGTTGAGAACAATTTTTTATTGGTATGATAGAATGTTTGGACAACAAACACACATTTAGACATATTTGTTTTGGACTTCATGGATATGATTCTATTTTTGGCTATAGTCATGTTTTATTTTGATACCAAAATATTTTACTATTAATACGAGGATGGGAGTTACAAGGCGAATATTTGAGTTAATTTTTGGGGTATTATATTTCATATTTTGATTATCATTAAAGAAATGAAAATTGGAGTGAAAAGGGGTCCCACCTATTTAGTTATTATTTAAATAGACCCTTATTTATGTATTATTATTATTGTGTCTCAGCTAATTAGTTAATCTAATTAAGCTTAACAAAAGAAAGGTAGTTGAACTACCATAACTTGTTGGGAAAGAATAAAAGGTCAATCAAAAGAAGAGACAAAGGGAGAGAGAGAACAGAAGGGGAAATTCTGATATAAGGTCTTCTATATACTTGTGAGATAATTATTTTCTTCATTCATTCTGAGTTTACTAGAAAGCTAAACCATCTTGATGACATCAGGGACTTATTTAAGGCAACATGATTCAAAACTGAATCATATCTTTCAGCATCTTGTTTCTAAAGGTTATGATTTTTCCTTGGTAGTCTATGTGTTCTTGTTTGTTTATGGATTAGATTTCATGAATGATAAAGAATATTTTGCAGAGTCAATTGACAACATTTTTATGGCAAATCTATCCAGATATTTATCTTTAGTTTTTTTTTTGTTGTCAGAGTCTTTTTGTATGGTTCCCATTAGAGACTTCTAAATCTGACTTTGGTCCCCACTCTCGCAGGGGTTTGTAAAGAGAATTTTTCTTTGTATCTTAGAATGAAGTTAATACAAAAATCATATTTATGATTTTAGTCTCACATGTGTATCTTAATGATATTTTTCAGATTTTGCTTTTATCCTTATCTCCTATTCATGTACACACTTATGTATATTTCTTTTCTTTTTTTTTCTTTTTTCTTTTGCACAGTTACATATAAAATATAAAATCATCCTTGGTCCCTCGTACATATTAAATGTGGATTAAGTGATTGTTTTGAATTTAAGGCTATAAAATCTAGGTAACATTCCCAACTATATTGCATTAGCCTAGCAAAATCTGAAAATGGTTGAGTAAGGTTCTTCATACCTTTTCCTCAACATGGGGTAATATCACCTCACATAAAGAAACATTGGCTCTAGTATGATCAGGGTTGAAAAAGAGTGTCTGAGATATTATGGGCAAGAATGGTCCCATGTGGATCAATTGAGTTGAGATTGCTCTATGTTGTAATTGGGCCAAAATTTGTTCATTTGGATTGTGTAGTCATTATTAAACTTATGATGGCTAGTAGATATTTGAGATTGACAATTGCACATTTCTAATCAATAAATTTGCATACTATGTATAATTGATTAATACAAGAAGGCATTTTGAAATTGGTTTTACTTCTCCACAAAGGTTTCCCACTATATATCTTGGTTTTTAATTTGGTTGATTCAACCTGTTAATTTTTCACAGTTTGAATGTGTAACAACATGTAAAAATTATGGGCTTTACTACTTTGTTATTCCTATTTAATCTGTGGTGCTCAATGCTAATTTTTCAAGTTTTAATTTGTAGAAACATGTAAAAATTATGTTCTTTACTACTTTGTTATGCGTATTCAATATGTGGTTCTTAATGTTAAAAATATTGAAGGAATAATCTATATGAACTACGAATGAAAGCATTTGCAAGTGAACTGTGGCAATAATATTCCATTTCCTCGGAGGTGTAAATGACAGAATCATGTAGCCCCATTTTAGCCAAGTTTTACGATATTATTTTGGAAAAGAAGAGTAGCATATGGCTAGAAAGTCATGGAAAAATAAATAAAGGGTAGGGTGAATTTAGGAACTATCATTCAACTGTGGACCACCTTATTACATTTTAGTTCATTGTGGAGGAGTGTTGCAATAGTAAAACCAATCTCCTTTGTTGTTTCATTGACTTTAGAAAATATTTTAGCACAATGCCCAAGACAAACCTCTGAAATAGGTTGGAAGAGCTAAAAGTCCCTTTTGAGTTGAGAGTTATTACAATATGGTTGTATGAGAATGTCATTGCCAATT
Source organism: Picea glauca (assembly GCA_000966675.3). Taxonomy (NCBI): domain Eukaryota; kingdom Viridiplantae; phylum Streptophyta; class Pinopsida; order Pinales; family Pinaceae; genus Picea; species Picea glauca. Next base: position 393,230 of record JZKD02S1672851.1, on the reverse strand, counting down.
TTAGGAACACCAAGGGTTGTTCATAAGAGATTAATTATAATATAGGAGTCAAGAAAGGTTGACCCCTATCCCCTACCCTTTTTGGCATATACATTGACAAGTTAGAAAACTGTTTGGAAGAAACAGGTTATGTCGACCCAATTTTCATTGGTATAGTCATCATTCTTCTTCTTTACGTTGATGATATTTTTCTTATGGTAATCAGTTCCTATGATCTCACTAATCAACAAACGATCCTCAAGGATTTCTACTCAAGTAGGAGTATGACTGTTAACACTGACAAAACTAAAGTTATGATAATTAAATCCAAAAATATCACTTACGATACTTTCATATATGACAACACCAACTTGGAGGAAGTGCCTTTATAAACATATCTTGAAATTGATGTCCATCAAAATCTCACATGGAATTATAGCATCGAGAAAGTGATAAATGGAGGGTGGAAAGCTTATTATAGGCTTGAAAACAATTGTAAATCAATGGACCTTTGGATATGGGATAAGAAGAAACTCCTCTTTGATACTCTCATCACTACTGTTATTTTATATGGATGTAAATTTTGGGGATGTAGTATCTTTAGGGAATCATGGAGAAAGGTAAAACAAATCCAAATAATTGTGTAACTTATAATCTCAAAATTAAAGGCAATGCACCCTATCCTCTCCTCCTCATAGAAGCGAGTATTCCCCTCATTGATACCATACATGTACCTAATGTATAAGAACAAGTTAAACAACATGGAAGACAAGAGTCTCCCCAAAATTTCTTCAAATTCCATCCAAAACCACCTTCGGCTCAAGTGGGGATGGCATAAAAATGCTCAGTATTGGCTAAATCATTGGAGAATAAAGGAAGAGATCATTCTATAGGATAAGGATACTATTAAAAATATTATTACATCTAAATTTAAGGAGAAATTGTGGTGTGTTAAAGAATTAGAGGGTAAAATAAAATTAAGATACTATAAGAATGTGATCAACCACAATCTAGAAGATCAAAAGTATCTCTATGTTCCAACTAGTTTAAAGAATAAAATCAACATTGCTAAAATAAGAACAAATTCTCATGAGCTCCACATTGGATGATTCCAAAAATGCCCTGGGATGAAATATTTTGTCACCTTTGTGACACTAA
>JZKD02S1672851.1:314457-332644 GCA_000966675.3 Picea glauca | reverse complement strand
CCCATTATAGTCTTTTTGGTGTTTGCTCGCCTGAATGGAAAGATCATCCCTAATCCCAAAGTTGAAGAATCTGGGTATGCGTGTGGAGGAAGCACTGGTGTGGAGTGTTGTTTATGAAAAGAGCGCAGATGGGTTCCAGCCTACTATGCATTAACTATTATCACAATGATATGGTCTATGAAAATAACGATTGAAACTCAGGTGTACAGGGCTTCAGGTTCACCAGCAAATACTGGGTTTGCTGGCCATTCTACTGGAGGTTATGAGGCTAACTGTAGCAATAGCTATCGCTATTAAATGAATGTTCTTATTCTGTTATTTTGTGCTTCTGTTATACAAGTCTGAGAATTTAATTATGTGAAACCAATGTTGATGTGACTGAAGTTAAATCATAACTGTGACTGAGAAATTACCTAAGTTTTGCTATCAGTGCAGAACTGCAATCTATCAGAGCATGCAAGCTAGTTTGGTTGCTTCTATTTTTGGATCATTCAAACAAGACTTTTGGTAGTAGGAGCACCTTCCGATCTGATTCATGGGATAACAGGTTTTGGTGAAACTGGAGAAGCACCTGTCTTTTCTGTTGACAAAGTGATATTTGTTAGATCTACTGTTGTTGGTAAGATGGTCATGGGAAATAGATCAAAGACATTGATCCCAGTAACACTTGAACTTGGTGGAAAATATGCATTCATTGCTTTGATGTGGATGTCGCTCATGTTGCACAAATAGCTATCAGAGCTGCTTTACAATCAAATAGTCAGAACTGTGTTGGTGTTGAGCGGTTCTATGTGCACCAAGATGTCTATGATTCTTTTAAGGCTCAAGTTATCAAAACTGTGAAATCTATGCATGTGGGGCCTCTTTAGAGGGAATGTATGATATGGGAGCAGTCTGTTTCATTTGAGCATGCAGAGAAACTTCAAAGTATACATTCAGGGGAAAGTATACATCTATTGATGTTCTTCCTGAAGATAAAACTTCCATGAACTTCTCAGACAACATACTAACTGATCACAGGGTGCAGAAGTTTACATCTCTAGGAGGCCTTACACCATTTTATTTGGAAACCAGTATATAAAATAACAAGCACTTGGTAGATGCATTGACAAGTGATTCACAAGGTGTTGGGTTGCAATCCTGGAATACATCTTCGGATTCAAGTGGGAAGACTCCTCATGCATATGCTTTGGTGAGGAATGATCACTCATATAACAGATTGGTTGAAAGAGCACTTTCAGGAAATTTTTGAAAGACAAGTGGCAGTTTATCCCAGATCTGAAGGGTAGAGTATCCCAACTTTTCAGAATTACAGGCAACAAGTGTACAAATGGCAGAGTTCTCCTGTTTTCCGATGGAAATGATAAGATTATAGATGATAGTTTAGTTGGAAAATTCTACATGGCAGTTGGTCGATGAGAAGATTACATCCAGATTTTGAAACAATCAACTCCAGATTTCTAGGTATCCTTCAAACAGAGCAGCTATCGAAGACTTCAGTTTAGATATGATTTAATTTCCTTTAATAAAGGATCTGTTCTTTAGAGTTTACAATTAGTTTATTACTTTGTTATTTTCAGTATCTTAGATCCCTTTTCATAGGATCTAATCTGTATATTGTAAAGGCTATAAAGCCTCGAAATTCAGTCTGAGTTGAGGGTCAGTTCTTGATACAAGAATTCTCTATTGTACTCAGACTTTTTAACGCTAATACAGATCATAGGTTCCTTTCAATTTTGATAGTCAGCTTTCCATCATTTTTTCTGTACTATTATCTATGTTGTCAAGCTTTGAATGGCTGTTATCCCATTGTTTAGCTCATAGCCTGATAATTAGTTTCTCGATTGTCTCTTAGACCCTACATTGTACTGGTTTAGCTACAATCTGTTCTTCACCCATTTAAAAGTTATATGTTGGTTAATCAATCTTTGAGAGCACTGGTTTGTTTGTTTACCATTTTGAATGTCTGAATGCCATACTTGAATTGAGTTATCCTATTGATCCATTCATTTCTTAAGTTACCAAGCACCTTTGGTCTACAACCACAAAGGGTTTCTTGGAGAGCTAACAAATTGGCGTCGTTGCCGGGGAGAGGATATTGAAGCTCAGCTTCCCTAGGAGACGACAAAATCCATCTTTGATGATAGACAAAGCTTGGACATCATTTGGTTGTAATTATCTATCTAGCGACTCCATGAAGGACGGATTCAGTGGCGACTCCACTGTTCAGAAATCCGTTGGTGACTCCACTGGTATGAAATGGAAAATATCTTAGCTAAGAGGTATGCTTTCTGTGATTTTTCAAATATAGCCGGTTTTCCACATCCAGTGCCGACTATAATTGAATGGGATGATTATCTTCCGAGATTCAGAGGAAGCAAGGATGATCATCCTGGTGAGCACTTATTCAATTTTCATAAGTGCATGCTTGAACATGGTTTTGTTCACGAATATGTCTTGATCAAGCTGTTCAAACTTTCTTTAGAAGAAAATGATCGTGAATGGTGTCGATCTCTTCCTAATCTTGGTATCCATTCTCTGAAGGATTTTCATGTGGCCTTCAATTCATATTACGAGAAATTTTACTCAGCGGATCTTATTTTTGATAATTGTTGTGAAGAATTTAACCTGCATAACAAGACTGGAGATGTAAAGAGGGAAGGATCTCTCCATCGTATTTTTAATGATCTTTATGATACTGTGCCTTCTCATCATGATGAACCACAAATGGATGATAAAGGAGCTAAATATTCTCCTATTAATAGTATTTATGATTTTCATCAATCTGAAGAATTAGTTTCTTTAGATATCCATCATAACGATCATTTTTCATCTAAGGTTTATGAAGGTTTGCTTACTTCTGAAATATCAATTGTCCACCAAAGAGATGATCAGAAATGTATTCATGTTGTGGTTAATGATCTTCATGAAGAATATGCTGTTGAAATGAATACTATCCATTATGATCAGGAGATCAGTAATCCAGATCATGAGAACCATATTGATGCTTCTGTTATTGGATCAAATACACCCATTGTCTTAGATTGTTATCATGATCATATTGTTTCCTTTAAAAAATTGAAAGATGATGAGCAGATTGAAAGTTTAACAGTTGAAAGTATTGGAGCAACAATAGATGTTGAGGGCAGCCCACATCTTCTAGACTTGCAGAAAAAGACAGATTGCAGAAGACATTTGCAGGAAGGGCAGCAAAATGGTTCAGATCAGAAATTCAGTTCGTATTTTCCTCCAGCAGAGATCAAGCGGTTTTCATTCATCATTGAGTTTTGTGAAGGAAACGAAGAGAAGCTGCAACACAGTTAGTTGGAGCAGCAGTTCAAAGAGGTATTCTTTCATAATTTTGAAGACCCTATTGAAGACTTTTTGGATTCTATCAGCAGCATGAATGTTAAGATATTTATGTCAGAAGAAGATTATTTGTATCATCTGCTCAAACCTTTCTTCTGCATGATATGGTATTCATTATTGTTTGGGTCAAGATTTAGCATGATGCCTGTAAATCACTTTCTGACATGGCTGCATTGGAAGTATGTTGTTACTTGATCAATATACTTCTATTGGCTACATGTAAAAGTAGATAGAAAAATAAGCTCTTCATACGAGCAGTGAGATCTTTTTCAGTTTTTTTCAGTTCATGAATAAGCAGATCAGGTTGCATGAAAGCTATAGGTTTGCAGAGGGATCAGTGCTAAAGACTTGATGACTCCATGCCCAATGCTACTACAGGTTTGCAGAGGGATCAGTGCTAAAGGCTTGATGGATCAGTGTTAAAGGCTTGATGACTCCATGCCCAATGCTAAAGGCTACTGAGTCTAGCTAGGTTCTTGGTCGCCTCACAGGGAGATGCCCATCCCAGTTGGAGCCAAATGTTATCTCCCAAAATGAACCTGTCCCTATGGTCACATTTTGTGGTGGATAGCATGACTATTAGTAGTTTTCTCAAATTGGTTTTGAGTTTTTCTAGCTGCAAAATTTAGGTTTTGATTTTTTGTTTTAGAAATAAGATGACCCATAAAGGTCTTCTCTTTAAAAATTTCATAAAATACTTTCAACAGCTAACATGTGTTTAAAAGATGAATTTTAGGTGGTGAAAGTGGTGAATTTCAGCAGCTAAGGAGCATATCTTATAGGTCTGTGCACTGCTGAAAGTGATGACTTTCAAACATCCAAAGAAGCTTTGTCGCAAGTTGTGCGCTGGTGAAAGTAATAACTTCCAACAACTAAAGGGAGTTTTCCACAGGATTGTGCGCTGGTGAAACAGGATTGTGCGTTAGTGAAAGCATTTTAAAGGAAGGCCATGTTTTGGTAGACTAGTTGGCCACCAAAATCCGACTGTTTCGGTGGATAAGAGGCCCATGTTAAAAGGCCCTTAACCACCGAAAAGATTCTCATGTTCAAATTTCAAATCTTGTGTTCTTGCTCGCACCAAATGTCAAGCTACATGTCATATTCATTTTCTGCAAATGACAAGATTCTTGACAGATTAGATTCTTCAAACATTAATGGGAAGATAGCTGGTTTTCAAGCTCCTTCTCCAAGTTCTTTGAGAACAAGTTGATGTTATTTCTCCATGATGTTGTAGATGATCACTTTGTTGATACTGCAACAACTCAATTGGAGGAGGATGATGAATTATTGTCTAGTCTTGTTGATGATTTTGATTGCATTACCCAGTCTAACATGCAGAGGAAAGTGAGGATTTTGATTTGTTTAGCAGTGGGGTTCCAACTTCTCAGCAAGGTGGATCAAATGGTTCTATTGGTGGGGAGCATCCTTATGGGGAACACCCTTCGAGGACTCTCTTTGTAAGAAACATTAACAGCAATGTTGAAGATAGTGAGTTGCGGGCCCTTTTTGAGCAATATGGTACCATACGCACACTTTACACTGCATGCAAGCATCGTGGTGTAAACCAAGGAACACTTTCCATGCTCAACCTCGATCCATCTATTTCAAATGATGATTTCTGGCAAGCGAACAGGGTGCATTATCTTCAAGCTTTTTGATCAACATCCAAGCAACTTTCCCATGGCATTGCATGCGCAGATTTTGGAATGGCTTTCTCACAGCCCGACTGACATGAAAGCTATATAATGCCTTGCGAGAAACATGAGACCGTTGCTGGTTTTGCCTGGCTTAAGAGATGGTCACTTTGTGTACTATATACCCATTATAGTCTTTTTGGTGTTTTCTCACCTGAATGGCAAGATCATCCCTAATCCCAAAGTTGAAGAATCTGGGTATGCATGTGGAGGAAGCACTGGCGTAGAGTGTTGTTTATGAAAAGAGAACAAATGGGTTCTAGCCTACTATGAATTAACTATTATCACAATGATATGGTCTATGAAAATAACGATTGAAATTCATGTGTACAGGGCTTCAGGTCCACCAACAGATGCGTATCGAGCTTCAGGACCGCCAGATGTGTATAATTCCATTAATTTATGCTATAATTCATATTCAGGTCATAACACCATGTATGCTTCCCCACGAGCAAATAATGGGTTTGTTGGCCATTCTGCTGGAGGTTATGAGTCTAACTATAGCAATAGCTATCGCTATTAAATGAATATTCTTAATTTTTTATTCTGTGCTTCTGTTATACAAGTCCGAGAATTTTATTATGTGGAACCAACGTTGATGTGACTGAAGTTAAATCATAACTGTGACTGAGAAATTACCTGATTTTTGCTATCAGTGCAGAACTGCAATCTGTCAGAGCATGCAAGCTAGTTTGGTTGCTTCTATTTTTGGATCATTCAAATAGGACTTTTGGTAGTAGGAGCACCTTCCGATCTGATTCATGGGATAACAGGTTTTGGTGAAACTGGAGAAGCACCTGTCTTTTCTGTTGACAAAGTGATATTTGTTGGATCTACTGTTGTTGGTAAGATGGTCATGGGAAATACATCAAAGACATTGATCCCAATAACACTTGAACTTGGCGGAAAAGATGCATTCATTGCTTTGATGTGGATGTCGCTCATGTTGCACAAATAGCTATCAGAGCTGCTTTACAATCAAATAGTCAAAACTGTGCTGGTGTTGAGCGGTTCTATGTGCACCAAGATGTCTACAATTCTTTTAAGGCTCAAGTTATCAAAACTGTGAAATCTGTGCGTGTGGGGCCTCTTCAGAGGGAATGTATGATATGGGAGCAGTCTGTTTCATTTGAGCATGCAGAGAAACTTCAAAGTCTTGTGAATGATGCTTTGGAAAAAGGTGTTGAGATAGCATTCAGGGGAAAGTATACATCTACTGATGTTCTTCCTGAAGATAAAACTTCCATGAACTTCTCAGACAACATACTGATTGATCACAGGGTGCAGAAGTTTACATCTCCAGGAGGCCTTACACCATTGTATTTGGAAACCAGTATATAAAATAACAAGCACTTGGTAGATGCATTGACAAGTGATTCACAAGTGTTGGGTTGCAATCCTGGAATACATCTTCGGATTCAAGTGGGCGGAATCCTCATGCATATGCTTTGGTGAGGAATGATCACTCATATAACAGATTGGTTGAAAGAGCACTTTCAGGAACTTTTTGAAAGACAAGTGGCAATTTATCCCAGATCTGAAGGGCAGAGTATGCCAACTTTTTAGAATTACAGGCAACAAGTGTGCAAATGGCAGAGTTCTCCTATTTTCCATTGGAAATGATAAGATTACAGATGATAGTTTAGTTGGCAAATTCTACATGGAAGTTGGTCGATGAGAATATTACATCCAGATTTTGAAACAATCAATTCTAGATTTCTAGGTATCCTTCAAACAGAGCAATTGTCGAAGACTTCAGTTTAGATATGATTTAATTTCCTTTAATAAAGGATCTGTTCTTTAGAGTTTACAATTAGTTTATTACTTTGTTATTTTTAGTATCTTAGATCCCTTTTCATAGGATCTAATATGTATATTGTAAAGGCTATAAAGCCTGGGAATTCAATCTGAGTTGGGGGTTAGTTCTGGATACAGGAATCCTCTATTGTACTCAGACTTTTTAACGCTAATACAGATCACAGGTTCCTTTCAATTTTGATAGTCATCTTTCCATCATTCTTTCTGTACTATTATCTGTGTTGTCAAGCTTTGAATGGTTGTTATCCCATTGTTTAGATCATAGTCTGATAATTAGTTTCTCGATTGTCTCTTAGACCCTACATTGTACTGGTTTAGCTACAATATGTTCTTCACCCATTTAAAAGTTATCTGTTGGTTAATCAATCTTTGAGAGCACTGGTTTATTTGTTTACCATTTTGAATGTCTGAATGACATACTTGAATTGAGTTATCCTATTGATCCATTCATTTCTTAAGTTACCAAGCACCTTTGGTCTACAACCGCAAATTGTTTCTTGGAGAGCTAACACAATCTAAACACGGCCCCATCTGGAGTGGGAATGGTGGCATAAGTTAAATCCATTTGTATATTAGCCCCCAAATATGCAATTGTTTTTCTCAAAAGAAACATACCCCAAGCACCTGGCACATCAATCACTATTATGTCCATTTCTATCATGGTGTTTGGGAAGGAATCAAAGTGCAGTTGTAAGATATTAATCAAACCATGCACCTTAATCATTTTACTATCCATGGCACAAATGTTTTGGTAAGGCATTGAAATCCTTAAATTTAATTGTTTCATAGCTTTCTTAGTCATAACATTTGAACTTTCTCCAGAATCAAGCATGAAATTATGAAGGAGATGGTTTTTCACAAGTATATAAAGGAAAAATGGTTGATTCTCTTCTTTTCCTCTATCCCAATTTTTCAAAATCACAAGTGCATCCTCGTAAGCTATAGTTGGTGGCCTGTCAATATTGTTTTGGGGAGGATCTTCTATGGATTTGAGAAATTTCATCTTATGAGATGGGATTTTCATAATTTCTGCCAAAGGGATGATCCAGGTGGATATCGGTCGCCACCCACCTTTTCCAACTTGCTCAAAACAGTTTTCTGGCAATTTTGGCAATTTACTATTTTTAGCAGTTTTTAACTTCCGGGGCCATTTTGAGGGCCTAAATGAAGGTTTTTCAGGATAGAGCTTCTCAATGATAATTGAAGGCTCTAATTGAGCCCCCAAAATGAATCTCCTTGACTATACCTTTCCAACGAGAAATCGTGTGCCTAAAACAAAGATCATATGCAAAAGTTATGACCCCGGGAAGTTGATGTACTAACTTACCCAAACGGGGCCCACATGACTTTAGGCGCTTCATCTCCTCGGGTTAGGATTTTGGATGTCTAGGGTTTTTGACATCTCTGTTTATTGTAAAAATGCCTTCATATCCTCATTGTAATGATCTTCTTGTGAATGATCGCAGTCGTCACATCTCTTCTCAGAGATAAGCTGCCACTATTCCAGCAAGCTTGTTTTCCGCTGCATTTTACAGTTTCAGCTTATTTCTTTATTGAATAGAAAACTAGTTTTATTGTATCTATGTTATTCTATGTTAAGAATATTTTAATAATTTGTATTCGTTTTTTTCTTCTCATAAAATCTGGATCAATGGTATCAAAGTGGTATGCTACTTGTCATCTTAATGGATGTCCCCAACGAGGTCAGGGTACAAAGAATTGGGTCTCGAGCTTGTTTCTCTTGAGGACAAAATATCTCACATGCCCAAGCAACCTCTCATGGCAGGAGAAAATAAATATGACGAGACAAGAGATCCTTTAAAAATGTTGCTTGAGGAAGCCCTCACGCAACAGAGGAACGAGATGATAGATAGTTTCACACAAATCCTTTGGTGGATACCAACAGGCGACACATTTTCCTCAAGCAGAGGCGTCGACCCTTCAAGGTACAAATAAACTTCGATATTCCTATATTTGAAGGTCAGATAGATGCAGATGTTGTATACAAGTGGTTGAATCTACTAGAAGGATATTTTTCCATCCATAACATTTTGAATAGATAAAATATTACTTTTTCACTCCTCAAAGTTGTTCCCCATGTCAAAGATTGGTGGGAAACTTTCTGTGAGAAAAAAGAAACAGAGGAACCTTCATTATTTACGGTTGCGTCCATCTAGGAATCCTTTAATGGTGATATTAAGGAACAATACTACCCTTTTGGAAGTTATGACAACTTGTATACCAAATGGACCACATTGTGGCAAGAAAGAGACCAAGCAGTCCAAAGTTCACAAATATATTCCATACCTTGCGCACCAAGCTAGGTATCAAAGATTCAGAGTGACATCTGGTTCTCAAGTATCGTGGTGATCTACATAGATACATCCAGACTGAAATGGAATTTCTAGACATCTCATCCTTGGGCATGGCCTACCGATATGTTGTCAAAATTGAGTAGAAGCTCAAACAAAAGACGCGGAAATTTGAGCCTGGGAACCCCGCACAGCAAATCCAAGAAGAGGTGGCCCCAACCCACAGAATAAAGGATAGATCAAATATGGACAATATCAAGAAAACCAGTCCAAGCCACAAGCAAATAAGGACACCAGAAAGACAAAGAAACATATCGGGAATTGGTGCGACTTCCATAAGATCCCTTGGCATAACATTGATGATTGTCGCTCAAAGCAGTCGTTGGTGGCCGAAGTGAAAGCCTATGAATAAGATGCAGGTTATGACTCTGAGTCAGAACTAGAAAGGGGAAAATGGATCATTGACGTGGAACCCAGTGCCACCGTTTCTACCACCAAGCTCCAACATGGTGAACCAAACAAGACAGAAGAAGGCAAGCACCTCTTCCATTCATAGACGTGGGTAAAATGCCCCCCGCTGCACTTCATCATTGATAGCGATAGCCATAAGAACCTCATCTCAGTAGAGTTCTTCAAGTAGTATGCCCTGTCGACAACATCATACCCACAACCCTACAACATTGAATGGCTCCATCGAGGAAGAAATATTTGCATCATCCAACAGTGTTGATTGTCATACAACATCTGGACCTTCAAAGATAAGGTATTGTGTGATGTTTCTCCTCTCAAAGTTTGTAATGTTCTTTTCGGCCAACCTTATTTATGGAAACGTCATGTTGTATATGAGTCTAGGCCTCGTAGTGTTATTATTAATTTGAACAGAAATTTGTACAAGATACCTGAGGCAGTCCCTCCTAGTGTTATTTCCTCAATTTCTGCCAAGCAATGCAAAAAGGTCATCTCTTAGACTAGGAAATTCTCTTATTCATGATTCACTCTCAGAGTGAGCGAAAGATCAAAGCCACATCCAGGGCCTCCATGATCGATCTCTCCACACAACAAAAGCAAGTGGAAAAGGTCATGTAAGAATACTCAAATATATTCTCCTCTCCTATCGAGGTACCTATGCAGTGTCAGGTCAAGCATCCCATCGATCTGACCCAGGTGCACTGCTACCCAATGGGCCAGTATATCACCACTCTCTATTAGAAAATGAGGAGATCAAGAGGCAGATCCAAGAAATTCTTCACAAGGGGCACATACATCCCATCTCATCGCCTTGTGGGAGCCCAATCGTGCTAGTGCAGAAGAAAGATAGGACTTGGCGACTCTGCATTGATTATTGGGCCCTAAATAAAATCACAGTCTGAAACCGATACCTGATTCCCTGAATTGACGACCTCCTCAATCATCTCACGGGGCCAAATGCTTCAGTAAGATTGATCTAAAGTCTGGATACCACCGAGTCCCAATAGAATAGACAGATGTATGGAAGAACACCTTCAAGTAAAAAGAAGGTCTTTTTGAATGGTTGTTAATGCCCTTTGGTTTGATAAATGCTCCAACAAATTTTATGAGGATGATGGACGATATCCTACGCACTTTCACCAATAATTTTGTAGTGGTGTATATGGATGGCATCCTCATCTACAACAAGACTTGGGTGGAACTCTTGTAGCATATTCAGAAGGTTTTGCACACGCTGGGGCAGCACAAACTATATGCAAACTTGGAAAAATTATCCTTCGGCATGGACAAGGTCCATTACTTAGGCTACATCATTACTCGTCATGGTGTGCATGTGGATCCAGCCAAGATCTAGGTCATTCGTGATTGTCCAGCCCCAACCACACTCACCGAACTTTGGAGCTTCTTGGGCCTCAGCAATTTCTATCGCAGGTTCATGTTGGGATTCTCTCATATTGCATGGGCCCTAAGCTAAGTAACCAGGGGTGGTGGTAAGGAAAAATTTGTGTTGGGCCTATCCCAACAACAAGTCTTCGATGAATTGAAGAATCATTTGTTCTTATCCCCGGTACTTTCATTACCGGGCCTGCAACATCCCTTTGAGATCTAAACAGATCCTTTAGTTTATGTCGTGGGTGTCGTTCTCACTCAACACGTCCACCCTGTGGCATATCATAGTAAGACACTATCATATGTTATATGTAAGTACCATACTTATGAAAAATAAATGTACTCCATTACGCAAGCCTGTCGTCAGTGGAGAAATTACATTCTTGGGAAGGAGACAATCATCCACACTGATCACAAGCCACTACAGTTCATGCAGACCCAAGGAAAATTGCAAAATGACCGCCATCAGAAGTGGTCCACATACTTACAACAGTTCCACCTCAACATCAAGTATAAAATAGGAAGTACCAACCAAGTTGTTGATTTCCTCAGTAGACCTCCAATCGCAACACTCACCATGGTGCTAGACTCTTGTAGCCACAAGACCTCCGGATGGCCCCACCTCTACGAGATAGACACTAACTTCTCCACCATCTACCAAATGTTGGCCACCAAATCAGTTGTCGCTAATTTCCATATTCAAGATGGGTTGTTGTGTCGTCTGGGCCATCTTTATGTTCCATCAAGCGAACCTATGAAGCTGATTTGGGAATTTCACTACAGTTGGGTGGGAGAACACTTTGGAATCAAAAAGACAGTGGTAGTGTTGCAGAAAAATTTATACTGGTTGAAACTTCAACAAGATTTCGACAAGTATATAAATTCCTACACCACTTGTGCTATTTCCAAACCGACCACTAAGAAATAGGTCATGTACACCCCTCTTCCTACTCCTGACAGGCCATGGGAATCTATCTCAATGGACTACATGTCGTGCCTCCCATCCACCAGGAGGGGAAATGACTGTGTTTTTGTGTTTGTTGATCACTTTTCAAAGATGGTGATTCTAGCTACCTACAAGAAGAACATCACAGTAGAAGCCACTACCAAACTCTACTTTGAACGAGTATGGGTACATTTTGGGATCCCACAAACCATTATCTCATACCATGACAGTCGATTCCTCAACACATTCTGGTCAAGCCTCTGGTCATTGTTGGATACCAAGCTCACCAAATCCACTGCCTTCCACCCCCATACAGATGGCCAAACTAAGGTCATCAATCAGATGATCGTACATATCCTATGCATGTAAAATTCAAAAAAACCCCGCACATGGAATGAGAGTCTTACCTATGTCTAGCATAGCTACAAATGAGCCCTGCATAGCTCAACTGGCCACATCCCCTTTCAGGTGGGGTTGGGATTCTAACCATTGGGCCTCATGGATGTTTCACTACCCCTGGTGACCACCTCGGTCGACTCGTCCCCTTCTCCACCAAAAGCTGACAAAGCCACCCAATTCATTGAGCAGATCCAGCACATCCTCTAACAGGTTAAAGATATTCTACAGATCAACATCAGGTGCCACATAAGTTTCAGGTGGGAGACAAATTTTGGTTGTACTTGCAGAAAGAACGCCTTACAGGGCCCCATCGGAAGCTTCTCCCACTCCTTTATAGGTCGTAAACCATCACCAAGGTTGTGGGTGACAATGATTTTGAGCTCAACATTCCCCTTTTCCCTGGCCTACACCCAGCCTTCAACGTGGCTCTCCTTCGGCCATATTTCCCACCATTATTGGACACCTCAGAGATAGCAAAGCAATTGACACCAACAGAGATCAACCCTAATTGCAACCAAAAGGCATCCAATGATAATATTTTGGACACACAAATCAAGGGCACTCGACAACAAAGGATCCAGCATTATCGAGTCATCAAAGCAAGGCAGCTCTTGCACCAAGGCAAGTGGCTCATCCGGGGCCAAATTCAACAGAAATTTCCTCATCTGATGGGGGAACTCAACGCAATGGAGACCATTGCTTCCTAAAGAGGTAGGATTGATCCAGGTGGATATCGGTGGCCACCCACCTTTTCCAACTCGCTCAAAACAGTTTTATGGCAATTTTGGCAATTTACTATTTTTAGCAGTTTTTAACTTCTGAGGCCATTTTGAGGGCCTAAATGAATTTTTTTAGGATCGAGCTTCTCAAAAATATCACAAGGATATTATTGAGCCCCCAAAATGAATCTTTTTGACGATACCTTTCTAACGGGCTATTTTACGACTAAAACGAAGATCGTATGCAAAAGTTACGACACTGGGAAGTTGATGTACTAGCTTACCCAAACGGGGCCCACATGACTTTTGGCACTTCATATCCTAGGGTTAGGTTTTTAGATGTCTAGGATTTTTGACATTCCTATTTATTGTAAAATTGCCTTCAGGGCCTCATTGTAATGATCTTCTTGTGAATGAGTGCAACCATCACATCTCTTCTCAGAGATAAGCCACCACCATTCCAGCAAGCTTGTTTTCCACTGCATTTTACAGTTTCAGCTTATTTCCTTATAGAATAGAAAAATAGTTTTATTGTATCTCTGTTATTCTGTGTTAATCATATTTTAATAATTTGTATTTATTTTTTTCTTCTCATAAAATCTGGATCAGTGGTATCAGAGCGGTATGCTCCTTGTCATCTTAATGCATGTCCCCAACGAGGTCAGGGTACAAAGAATTGGGTCTCGAGCTTGTTTCTCTTGAGGAAAAAAACTCTCGCATGCCCAAGTGACTTCTCATGGCATGAGAAAAGAAAGATGACAGGACAGGATATCCTTTCAAAAAAATTCTTGAGGAATCCCTCACGCAACAGAGGAACGTGATGATTGATAGTTTCACGCAAATCCTTTGACGGATACCAACAAGCGACACATCTTCCTCGAGCGGAGGCATCGCCCCCTTCAAGGTACAAATCAACTTCAATATTCCTATATTTGAAGGTCAAATAGATGCAGATGTTGTAGATAAGTGGTTGAATCTACTAGAAGGGTATTTTTTTGTCCATAACTTTTCGAATAGAGAAAAGATTACTTTTTCAATCCTCAAAGTTGTTCCTTGTGTCAAAGATTGGTGGGAAAAATTTTGTGAGAAAAATGAAACAGAGGAACCCTCATTGTTTACAGTCACAGCCACCTGGGAATCCATCAAGGATGTTATTAAGGAAAAATATTGCCCTGTCGAAAGTTATAACGACTTGTATACCAAATGGACCATATTGTGGCAAGAAAGAGACCAAGCGGTCCAAAGTTCACAAATATCTTCCACACCTTGCACACCAATTTGGGTATCAAAGATTCAGAGCAACATCTGGTTCTCAAGTATCACGGTGCTCTGCATAGATACATCTATACCAAAATGGAATTTATGGACATCTCATCCTTGGGCACGGCCTACCGATATGCCATCAAAATCAAGTAGAATCTCAAACAAACGATGCAAAAATTTGGGCCTGGGAACCCCTCACATCAAAATCTAGGAATGAGCGACCCCAACCCATGGAACAAAGGACAGATGAAATATGGATAGTATCAGGACAACCATTCCAAGTTGTAAGTAAAGAAGAACACTGGAAAGAAAAATAAATATATTGGGAAGTGGTACGACTTCCATAAGATCCCTTGGCATAACACTATTGACTACCGCTCAAAGCAGTCACTGTTGGCTGAAGTGAAAGCCTCTTAATCAGATGTGGGTCATGACAGTCAGAACTAGAAAGAGGAAGATGGATCATTTACGCAGAACCCAGTGCTACCGTTTCTACCACCAAGCTCTAGCCTAGTGAACCAGACAAGCCAAAAGAAGGCGAGCTCCTCTTCCATTCACAGATGTGGGTAAAAGGAACCCCACTGCACTTCATTGTTGATAGCGTTAGCCAGAAGAACCTCATCTCAGTAGAATTCATCAAACAACTAGCCCTGTCGACAACATCGCACCCACAACCATACAGCATTGGATGGCTCCACCAAGGAAGCGATCTTCCCATCAACCAACAATGTCGACTGTTGTATGGAATCAAGCCCTTCAAAGACGGGGTATTGTGTGATTTTTCTCCTCTCAAAGTTTGTAATATTATTTTGGGCCAACCTTATTTATGGAAACGTCATGTTGTATATGATTCTAGGCCTCTTAGTGTTATTATTACTTTAAATGGGAAATTGTACAGGATACCCGAGGCAGTCCCTCCTAGTGCTATTTCCTTTATCTATGCCAAGAAATGTAGGAAGGTCATCTCCCAGACTGGAAATTTGTCTTCTTCATGATTCTCTCTCAGAGTGAGAGAAATATCGCAACCACATCTAGGGCCTCTATGGTTGACCTCTCCACACAACAGAATCAAGTGGATAAGGTCATGAAAGAATACTCATATATATTCTCCTCTCCTACTGGGGTACCTCTGCAGTGTCAGGCCAAGAATCCCATCGATCTGACCCCAGGCACGCCGCTACCCAATGGGCCAATGTACCATCACTCTTTGTTAGAAAATAAGGAGATCAAGAGGAAGATCCAAGAACTTATCCACAAGGGGTACATACGTCCCAGCTCATCGCCTTGTGGGAGCCCAATCATGTCGGTGCAAAGAAAAGAAAGGACCTGGTGAC
Organism: Picea glauca; assembly: GCA_000966675.3. Lineage (NCBI taxonomy): Eukaryota > Viridiplantae > Streptophyta > Pinopsida > Pinales > Pinaceae > Picea > Picea glauca. The sequence goes on along the minus strand of JZKD02S1672851.1, from coordinate 316,933 downwards.
TCTACATTGATTATCGAGCCCTAAATAAAATCACAGTCCAAAACTAGTACCCAACTCCCCAAATCGACGACCTCCTTGATCAGCTCATGGGAGAAAAATACTTCAATAAGATTCATCTGAAGTCTTGCTACCACCAGGTCCCAATAGAATAGACAGATGTATGGAAGGTTGCCTTCAAGTCAAAATAAGGTCTTTTTGAATGGTTGTTCATGCCCTTTGGTTTGACAAATGCTCCAACAACTTTTATGAGGATGATGGACGATATGCTATGACCTTTCACCAATAATTTTGTAGTAGTGTATATGGATGACATCCTCATCTACAGCAAGACTTGGGCAGAACACTTGCAGCATATTCAGTAGGTTCTACACACCCTGCAGCAGTACAAACTATATGAAAACATGGAAAAATTCTCCTTCAGCATGGATAGGGTCCATTACTTAGGCTACATCATTGATCGACATGGTGTGCATGTGGATCCATCCAAGATCCAGGTCATCCATGATTGTCTAGCCCCAACCACACTCACTGAACTTCAGAGCTTCTTGGGCCTCACCAATTTCTATCGCAAGTTCGTGTTGGGATTCTCTCATATCGCATGGGCCCTCAGCCAAGTAACCAGGGGTGGCAGTAAGGAAAACTTTGTGTGGGGCATGTCCCAAAAACAAGCCTTCTATGACTTGAAGAGGAATTTGTGCTCATCCCCAGTACTTTCATTACCAGACCTGCAACATCCCTTTGAAATCGAGACAGATGCTTCAAACTATGTTGTGGACGTCGTTGTCACTCAACACGACCACCCCGTAGCATATCATAGTGAGACATTATAATATGTTTTATGTAAGTAACCTAATTACAAAAAAAATGTACTCCATTGTGCAATCCTACCTCTAGTAGAGACATTACATTCTTTGGAACGAGACAGTCATCCACATTGATCACAAGCCAACTACAGTTCATGCAGACCCAAGGAAAATTGTAGAATGACCGCCATCAGAATTGGTCCACATACTTACAATAGTTCCACCTCAACATCAAGTATAAAACAGGAAGTACTAACCGAGTTGTTGATTTATTCAACTGACCTTCAGTCGCGACACTCACCATGGTACTAGACTCTTGCAGCCACGAGACCCCTGGATGGCCCCACCTCTACGAGATAGACCCTGACTTCTCCAACACCTACCAAATGTTGGGCGCCAACTCAGTGGTCACTAATTTCCATCTTCAAGATGGGTTTTTGTGTCGTCTAGGCCATCTTTGTGTTCCATCAAGTGAGTGTGTGAATCTGATTTGGGAAGCTCACTACAGTGAGGTGGCAGGACACTTTGGCATAGAAAAGACAGTGGTAGTGTTGAAAAAACATTTCTACTGGACGAAACTTCAACAGGATGTCGGAAAGTATATCAAGTCCTGCACCACCTGCATTATTTCCAAAACAACCACTAAGAAATAGGGCGTGTACACCCCTCTGACTAATCCTGACAGGCCATGGGAATCCATCTCAATGGACTACATGTCGTGCCTCCCATCCACTAAGAGGGGAAGTGACTTTGTTTTTGTGGTTGTTGATTTATTTTCCAAGATGGTGATTCTAGCAGCCTACAAGAATAACATCACAACAGAAGCCACTACCAAGCTCTTCTTTGAACTAGTATGGATACATTTTGGAATCCCACAAACCATTATCTCAGACTGTGACAGTCGGTTCCTCAGCACATTTTGGTCGAGCCTCTGGTCATTGTTGGATACCAAGCTCACCAAATCCACTGCCTTCCACCCCCATACAGATGGCCAAACTGAGGTCGCCAATTGGCTGATCGTACATATCCTTCACATGTACAATTCAAAACGCCCCCCCACATGGGATGATATTCTTCCTTATGTCCAACATAGCTACAACCGAGCCCTACATAGCTCAACTGGCCACAACTCCTTTCAGGTGGGGTTGGGATTCCAACCATTGGGCCCCATGGATGTTTCACTACCCCTGGTGACCACCTCGATCGACTCATACCCTGCTCCACCAAAAGCTGACAAAGCCACCTGTTTCATTGATCAAATCCAACACATCTACCAATAGGTTCAATATATTCTACAAAAGTCTAATTCCAAGTACAAGCAGCTCCATGATCAACATCGGGTGCCACATAAGTTTCAAGTGGGAGACAAATTTTGGTTTCACTTGCATAAATAACACCTTATAGGGCCCCATCAGAATCTTTTCCCACTATGTTATGGGCCATGCACCATCACCAAGGTTGTGGGTGACAATGCTTTTGAGCTTAACATTCCCCCTTTCCTTGGTGTTGTTGGGTATTCTACCCTACGGACTAATAAGCTAGGGCTCTAAACTTATACGCAGAAAATGACCCTTAAGATTGAACTTTTAGCCTTCTACCCAAAATCTCAACCCCTTTTTGAGCAAACAATGGAAGAATCAACTCACCTTTTTAACGATGCTTGAAGTAGATCC
>JZKD02S1672851.1:295437-310596 GCA_000966675.3 Picea glauca | reverse complement strand
ATTTTTCTTTAGCTCCTTCCTTGGTGACTTGACTCAAGGGCCAAGTGATATGAGAGAATCCCAACACAAACCTGCAGTAGAAATTGGCAAGACCTAAAAAGTTGCGGAGCTCTATTAGGGTGGTTGGGGTTGGCCAATCTCGAATGACTTAGATATTTGTTGGATCCACATGCACCCCTCTCTCATCAATAATGTATCCCAGATACTGAACCTGGGTCATGCCAAAAGTGCATTTCTCCAAATTGGCACACAACTTGTGTTTTCGTAGTGTTTGGAGGACCTGTCAGATGTGGTGGAGGAGCTCTTCCCAAGTCTGGCTGAAGATCAGCATGCCATCCAAGTACACCACTACAAATGAGTTGGTGAATGACCACAGGATGTCATCCATTAACCTCATGAAGGTTGCAGGGAATTCGTCAACGCAAAAGGCATGACCAACCATTCAAAAAGGCCCTCCTTGGATTTGAATGCAGTCTTCCACACATCAGAGGGTTCGATTGGTACCTAGTGATACCCAGAATTCAAGTCGATCTTGCTGAAATATTTCTCCCCATTGAGTTGGTCCAGAAGTTCATCAATCTGTGGGATCGGGTACCTATTCTGGACAGTGATCTTGTTCAGTGCCCGATAGTCAATGCAGAGTCTCCAAGTCCCATCCTTCTTTTTCACCAACATGATCGAGCTCCCACAGGGTGATGAACTCGGCCAGATGTGATCTTTCTGCAACAACTCCTGAATTTGACTCTTGATTTCATCATTCTCCAAAACAGAGCATCGATAGATGGGTCCATTGGGCAGCGGTGCACCTGGGTTCAGATCGATGGGGTGCTTGACCTGGTAGTGTAGAGGCACCTCTGCAGGGGAGGTGAAGATGTCCTCGTACTCCTCCACGACCTTATCCATATATTGTTTTCATGTAGTGGGGACCTGTCTAGAGGTCATGGCCATAATCTTCCTCTTTCCTTGAGGGCAGATCATCAGGAAAAAAAATTTCCTGGTTTTGGAAATGAGCTTACTGCATTGTTTTGCAGTAACCAAAGAGATGGTGGTAGGCGGTGCTATCTCTGGTATCCTGTACATATTATTTCCCAAAGTGATAATAACAGCACAAGGCCTGGACTCATACATGGCATGTCGCTTCCACAAGTATGGTTGGCCTAATAATACATCAGAAACATCAAGAGGAGCAATGTCACATAATACCTCATCCATGAAGGGCTTGATGTTGTAGGGAAGGTTACATTGTTGACTGACGTGGAGGTCTCCTCCTTAGTGCAACCACCCGATGGTGTATGGTTGTGGGTGTTTTGTGGTTGACAAGCCCAGCCGCATCATGAACTCTACCAAGATGAGGTTCTTCTGGATCCCACTGTCGACAATGAACTGCAACGGGGAACCCTTTACCCACATCTTGGAATGGAAGAGACGCTCTACCTCCTCTGGATCTTTTGGTTCCTCCTTCTGAATCTTCATGGTGGAAATGGTGGTGTTGGGCTCCGCATTGATAATATGCTTCCCCCTGTCATTCCCCTTGTCAAGTTCTTATTTAGAGTCAGAGCATGCATCCGATTCAAAATCCTTCAACTCGGCTACCAGTGACTGCTTGGCCCGACACTCACTTGTGTTGCGAGTGGAACTCTTATGGAACTTACACCACTTCCCCATGTCCTTTTTTGGCTTCATGGTGTTGTTCTTTGCTTCTGGATTTGGCAGGTTGTCCTGGGCTGCCCCGCCTTGGCTTGGTCCTTTGTTCTGCGGTTTGGGGGTACCTTTCCCTTGCTTCTGATTTGTAGACCCAAAGTCTCGCTTCTTCTGTTTGAACTTCTGCTCAATCTTGGCAGCATATTGGTATGCCACACCAAGCAAGGAGATGTTGAGGAACTCCATTTTTTCCTGAATGTATCTATGCATACAACTGTGGTACTTTAACACAATTGTTTCTCTGAATATTTGATACCCAACTTTGTGCATAGGGTATGAAATAGATTTGTCATCTCATGCACATCTTGGTCCCTTTGTTGTCGTAGCATAGTCCATTGTATGTATTTGTTCTCATAGCTCCCCATGGGATAATATTGCTCCTTGATGGCGTCTCAGAAAGAATTTCAAGTGGGTGCGGCCGAGGAAAGAGAGGGTTCTCCCTTTCCCTGTTGCTCCGAGTAGGTTTCCCATCAGTCCTTGACATGGGGTGCGGCTTTGAGGAGTGCGAAAATAATCTTTTCTGGTCGAAAAAGTCATGAACTAAGAAATATCCCTCTAATAGATTCAACCATCTATCTACAGCATCTGCATCTATTTGGCCCTCAAATATGGGAATGTCAAAGTTTACTTGTACCTTAAAAGGAGTGGCGCCTCCAGAGTGGTTGTTGGATGTTGATGCGCCGCTAGTGGGAATCCATTGAAGAATCTGGGCAAAGTTGTCCATCATCACGTTCTTTTGTTTCTCGAGGGCCTCCTCGAGCAACATTTTGATAGGATCTCTTGCTCCCTCATCTTTATTTTCTTCCCCCATGGGCGGTCGTCGGGGTTTCTGAGGCTATTCTTGCAAAGTTTCAACCAAATCGAGCCCCAACTCCTTATACCCCGACCTCGTTGGGGACATGCAAAGAAGGATCGAGAATGAGCAGACGGTTCTGATACCACTAATCCATATTTATGTAGTAACACAATGAAGTACAAAAATACACATAAAACGCAGAGATGAAGCGGAAATAAGACTTCATTTCATTAATAACAAATGATTGAAATATGCTTACAGACAGAATGGAAATAAACTAGCTAGGGTGTTGGTAGCTTATCTCTGAGAAGAGATGTGGTGGCTACTAGCCTCTGAACTATGTTACAATGAGGATTGAAGGCCTATTATTATTGAGAAACAATGGAAAACCCTAAACATCCAAAAACCTAACCCTAGGAGATGAAACTCCAAGACTATGGGCCCCATTTGGGTAAGTTGGTACATCAACTTCTCGGGGACGTAACTTTGGCATACGATCTATGTTTGATGCATTCCATACCTCGTTAGAAAGATCTATATTTGGACTACAAATTTTGGGTGAGAAACATGATCTATGATCCATGTTGCTCCCCGTTTTCCCAAAAAATGTCATTTAGGGCCTCAAAACAACTCCGGAAGTTCAGGACCCGAAAAACTGCTAAAAATAGTAAACTGTGTGGAAACTAAAAAACTAAAAGAAGCGATGGTGGGGGTCCAAGTGGAATAGGTGGGTGGCCACCAATATCCACCTGGATCATTTTCTATCCATAACTTTTCGAATAGAGAATGGATTACTTTTGCACTCCTCAAAGTCGTTCCCCATGTCAAAGATTGGTGGGAAAATTTCTGTGAGCAAAAGGAAACAGAGGAACCCTCATCATTTAGAGTTGCGACCACCTGGGAATCCTTTATGGATGCTATTAAGGAACAATACTACCCTGTCAAAATTTACGACGACTTGTATACCAAATGGACCACATTGTGGCAAAAAAGAGACCAAGTAGTCCAAATTTCACAAATATCTTCCATATCTTGTGCATCAAGATGGGTATAAAAGATTCAAAGTGACATATGGTTCTTAAGTATCGCGGTGCTCTACATATAAACATCCAAAACAAAATGGAATTTTTTGACATCTCGTCCTTGGGCGCGACCTATCGATATGTCATCAAAATTGAGCAGAATCTCAAACAAAATACGCAGCAATTTGGGCCTGGGAATCCCTCACAGAAAAAGACAAGAAGGGGTGGACCCAACCAATAGAACAAAGGATAGAGAAAATATGGACAATATCAGGACAACCAGTCCAAGCCACAATAAAAAAAGGACACTGGAAAGACAAAGAAAGATACCCGAAAGTGGTGCGACTTCCATAAGATCCCTTGGCATAACACTATTGATTGTCGCTCAAAGCATTCGTTGGTGGCCGAAGTGAAAGCCTATGAATTAGATGCGGGTTCTGACTCTGATTTTAAACCAAAAAGGGGAAGATGGATCATTGACGTGGAACCCAGTGCCACCGTTGCTACCACCAATCTCTGGCTTGGTGAACCAGACGAGCCAGAAGAAGGCAAGTGCCTCTTCCATTCATAGATGTGGGTAAAAGGCACCCCACTGCACTTCATCATTAATAGAAATAGCCAGAAGAACCTCATCTCAGTAGAGGTCGTAAAGCGGTTGGCCCTATCGACAATGTCGCACCCAAAACCCTACACCATTGGATGTCTCTGTCAAAGAAGTGTTCTTCGTGTCAGCCAACAGTGACAATTTTCATACGGCATCAAGCCCTTCAAAGATGAGGTATTGTGTGATGTTGCTCCTCTCGAAGTTTGTAATGTTCTTTTGGGCCAAAGTTATTTATGGAAATGTCATGTTGTATATGATTCTAGGCTTCATAGTGTTATTATTACTTTGAACAGAAAATTGTACAGGATACCCGAGGCTATCCCTCCTAGTGTTATTTCCTTGATCTCTGTCAAGAAATGCAGGAAGATAATCTCTCAGGCTAGGAAATTTGTCTTCTTCGTGATTTGTTCTCATAGTGAACAAAATATCGCAGCCACATCCAGAGCCTCCGTAGTCAATATCTCCACACAACAGAATCAAATGGATAAGGTCATGGAAGAATACTCAGATATCTTCTCCTCTACTACCGGGGTACCTCTACACTGTCAGGTCAAGCATCCCATCGATCTGACCCCAGGCACACCACTACCCAATGGGCCAGTCTATTGTTTCTCTCTCTTATAAAATAAGGAGAGCAAGAGGTAGATCCAAGAACTCCTCCACAAGGGGCACATACATCCCATCTCATCACCTTGTGGGAGCCCAATCGTGTTGGTGCAAAAAAAAGACGGGACCTGACGACTCTTCATTTATTATCGGGCCCTGAATAAAATCACAGTCTGAAACCGATACCGAATTCCCCGAATCGACGACCTCCTTGATCACCTCATGGGGGGGAAATACTTTAGTAAGATTGATCTGAATTCTAGCTACCACCAGATCACAATAGAACAGACAGATGTATGGAAGACCGCCTTCAAGTCAAAATAAGGTATTTTTGAATGGTTGGTCATGCCCTTTGGTTTGACAAATGCTCTAGAAAAATTTTATGAGGATGATGGACGATATCCTACAAAATTTCACCAATACTTTTGTAGTGGTGTATCTGGATGACATCCTCATCTACAACAAGACTTGGGTGGAACACTTGCAGCATATTCAGTAGGTTCTCCACACCCTGCGACAACACAAACTATATGCAAACTTGGGAAAATGATCCTTCAACATGGACAAGGTACATTACTTAGGCTACATTGTTGATCGGCATGGTGTGCATGTGTATCCAACCAACATCTAGGTCATCTATGTCTAGCCAGCCCCAACCACATTCACTGAACTTCGGAGCTTCTTGGGCCTTGCCAATTTCTATCGCAGGTTCGTGTTGGGATTATCTCATATCGCATGGGCCTTCACCCAAGTAACCAGGGGTGGAGGTAAGGAAAAATTTGTGTGGGGCATGTCCCAACAACAAGCCTTCGATGACTTGAAGAAGAATTTTTGATCATCCCCAGTACTTTCATTACCAGACCTGCAACATCCCTTTGAGATCGAGACAAATGCTTCAAACTATGTTGTGGACATTTTTCTCACTCAACACGACCACCCCATGGCATATCATAGTGAGACACTATCAGATGTTGTCCATAAGTACCCTAATTATGACAAAGAAATGTACTCCATTTTGAAAGCATGTCGTCAGTGGATAAATTACATTCTTGGAAAGGAGAAGGTCATCCACACTGATCATAAGCCACTACAGTTCATGCAAACCCAAGGAAAATTGCAGAATGACTTCCATCATAAGTGATCCACATACTTACAACAGTTCCACCTCAAAATCAAGTATAAAATAGAAAGTACCAACCGAGTTTCTAATTTCCTCATCCGACCTCCAGTCGTGGCACTCAACATGGTGCTAGACTCTTGCAGCCACAAGACTTCTGGATGGCCCCACCTCTACAATACAGACCCTAACTTCTCCACCACCTACCAAATGTTGGGCGCCAACTCAGTGGTCGCTAATTTCCATCTTCAAGATGGGTTTTTGTGTCGTCTAGGCCATCTCTGTGTTCCATCAAGCGAGTGCATAAATCTGATTTGGGAAGCTCACTAGTGTTGGGTGGCAGGATACTTTGGCGTCGAAAAGATAGTGGTTGTGTTGAAAAAACATTTTTATTGGCCGAAACTTCAACAGGATGTCGGAAAGTATATCAGGTCCTACACCGCCTGCGCTATTGCCAAACTGACCACTAAGAAATAAGGCATTTACACCCATATGCCTACTTCTAACAGGCTATGGGAATCCATCTCAATGGACTGCATGTCATTCCTCCCATCCACCAAGAGGGGAAATGACTTTGTTTTTGTGGTTGTTGATCGCTTTTCCAAGATGGCGATTCTATCCTCCTACAAGAAGAACATCACATAAAAAGCCACTGCCAAGATCTTCTTTGAATGAGTATGGATACATTTTGGGATACCACAAACCATTATCTCAGACTGTGACATTTGGTTCCTCAACACATTCTATTCGATCCTCTCATCACTGTTGGATACCAATCTCACCAAATACATTGCCTTCCACTCCCAGACAAATGGCCAAACTGAGGTCATTAATCAGATGATCATACATATCCTACACATGTATAATTCAAAACACTCCCACACATGGGATGAGAGTCTTCCCTATGTCCATCATAGCTACAACCGAGCCCTGCATAGCTCAACTGGCCATAACCCCTTTGAGGTGGGGTTGGGATTCCAACTAGTGGGCCCCATGGATGTTGCACTACCCCTAGTGACCACCTCGACCAACTCATCCCCTTCTCCACTAGAAGTTGACAAAGCCACATGGTTCATTGAGCAGATCTAGCACATCTTCCAACAAGTTCAAGATATTCTACAGAAGTCTAATTCCAAGTACAAGTAGTGCCATGATCAACATCAGGTGCCACATAAGTTTCAAGTGGGAGACAAAGTTTGGTTGAACTTGCAGAAATAACACTTTAGAGGGCCCCATCGGAAGATTTTCCCACTCTGTTATGGGTCATACACCATCACCAAGGTTGTGGGTGACAATTCTTTTGAGCTCAACACTCCCCCTTTCCTTGTCCTCCACACAGTCTTCAAAGTGGCTCTCCTTTAGCCATATTTCCCACAATTATCGTACACCTCAGAGATACCAAAGCAGTTGACACCAACAGAGCTCAAACCTGACTACATGCAAGAGGCATCCAGTGATCATATTGTGGACACACATATCAAGGGTACTCGATAGCAAAGTATACAACTTTATAGAGTCGTCAAAGCAGGTCAGCTCCTGCACCAAGGAAAGTGGCTCACCTCGGGAAAAATTTAGCAGAAATTTCTTCATATGATGGTGGAAATCAACGCAATGGAGACAATTTATTCTTGAGGGAGGATTGATCCAGGTGCATATCTCTAGCCACCTACCTTTTCCAACTTGCTCAAAACAGTTTTCTGGCAATTTTGGCGATTTACTATTTTTAGCAGTTTTTAACTTCCAAGACCATTTTGAGGGCCTAAATGAAGGTTTTTAGAGATCGAGGTTCTAAATGATATCCAAAGTCCCTGATTGAGCCCCCAAAATGAATCTCCTCGACAATACATTTCCAATGGGCTATCGTGCGCCTAAAATGGATATTGTATGCAAAAGTTACGACCCCGGGAAGTTGATGTACTAACTTACCCAAACGGGGGCCACATGACTTTTGGCGCTTCATCTCCTAAGGTTAGGTTTTTGGATGTCTAGGGTTTTTGACATTCCTTTTTATTGTAAAAATTCCTTTAGATCCTCATTGTAATGATATTCCTGTCAATGAGCACAGTCGTCACATCTCGTCTTAGAGATAAGCCTCCACCATTCCAACAAGCTTGTTTTCCACTGCATTTTACAGTTTCATCTTATTTCCTTATTGAATAGAAAACTAGTTTTATTGTATCTCTGTTATTCTATGTTAAACATATTTTAATAATTTGTATTCATTTCTTTCTTCTCATAAACTTTGGATCAGTGGTATCAGAGTTGTCTTCTCCTTGTCATCTTAATTCATGTCCCCAACAAGGTCAAGGTACAAAGAGTTGGGTCTCAAGCTTATTTCTCTTGTGGAAAAAAATCTCTTGCACGCCCAAGAGACCTCTCATTGTGGGAGAAAATAAATATGATGGGACATGAGATCCTTTCAAAATGTTTCTTGAATAATCCCTCATGCAACAGAGGAATGAGATGATGGATAGTTTCACACAAATCCTTCGGCAGCTACCAACATGCGACGCATCTTCCTCGAACAAAGGTGTCGCCCCCTTCAAAGTACAAATCAACTTTTCTATTCCTATATTTTTGTTATTGGATAAATCGGTGAATGCGTACATAAACTAATCTCCCTAGATCCACCTGGATCTAGAACAAAACAAGACAGGACATGACGCTTTCCCTAAGTTGCAATCATTGAGTTTACTACCAAAGAAAGAATGGATGACATACTTTTAGATATCGCTTCCTTATGTCTGTGTTGTCCCTTCTTTGCTCCGGTGCTCTTGTGAGATCAAATATGCAATGACACAAACCAACCAAAGTGAAAGCAACAATAGTAGATTCAATGAAAACTTAAACATGTGATCAAGGAATCATGTAATAAAATGCTAATGATTTTATGGGAAAGAAACATGTCACCATATTATATTAAGTAAAAGTGGAAGATACAACCAAAATACCTTGATTTTGCAAGTTCCCTTTCAGTGGTCCTTTGTTCCAACACACACATACACTTGCTCCAAATTTGTATGAAGATGGTCCACAAAATCTTGATGGACAAATGGAGACCTCAAGCATTAGTTGCAACAGGATCCTTCACACAGTCTTCAGCCTATTATTTCAACAATTCTTTTCTCCATATTGCTTAACCCTTTCCATGAGAAACCTATCATTATATAGGATAAGAAGAAGTGGTTAAAGAGATGAGGATGATCCCACAAAATCAGATAATCCAATAGGATCACAATAATACAGATGCCACCTCACATTCTAGAAGATCCTCCTTCTAGAACCTTCGTGAACTTCTTTCTTCTTTTAGCTTTCAAACGTCATCACACCCTGCCTATATAGTAGCCTATGGAAATCCCATGAGCCAGGTATAGAGTAGCCTACAGAAATCAAGGATTTTCACATTGTGTACTACTGTCAGCCTGCGACATCATTCTAAAAACATGCCTTGTAGAGAAAGAAATCAGTCATTTTCCTCATGTAAAATATTCTTTTGGGAGCCTAAACACATTCTTGTAGAATCATCATCGGGGTGACCAAAATAATGTGTAACAGAATGCCCCCCAAAGTATAAGGTTGGAACTTGTGACAGTCAAAATACTTTGTAAAATGTGTGTGTGTGTCGGGAATAAGGAGCGCACCAATTGGGAACCTGCAAACAATCAAGCATCTACACAATATTATACCATTTCTGAGGTAGGCATTCACATGCTCAGACTACAAATTATTTAAGTTATAAATGTAAGTCATGGCCACCAATATTACACTATGTATCCATGTCATCAATATGATACATAGCCACCAATAATACATTGTGGATATATGTGTTAACAAACTTGAAATTCGGACATAGCCACGAGACATACAAAGTGGATCTATGTGTCAATACAAATCATAAATACTCCATCGCAACCTGGACCAAAATGATGAGATCATCCAGGGTCTTCAATCTTGTCGTCTGTAAGTATGAATCTAACCATGAAATTACAGGTGTTGAAGTTGAACATGGTAGAAACCACTTGATTACCAGTCAGTGATGAAAACCGTTAACAAGTGTGAGGGAATTCACCATTGATGTCAATGACTCCCAAGGTACATCAGTGAAATCCATCCAATGTGAATAAATGAGCTGAATTCAAACACTCGATAGAATCTCTCGATCATGGACCATTGATTTGAATCCACTATCGAAAGCGAAGAAACCTGCCATTGAGGCATGCAGGCTCTAAGGTACTAAATGATTTTTAAGTCTTGTTCCTGGATAATGAGTTGAATTCGATAGGAAAAAACTCATCACAAAAGGGCCTTGATGTATCCCCCATCAATGACATGAAATAAGTAACATATTTAGGTTAGATCAAAGTAGGAAAATGATTTGAAACTGACATGGGGAAGGCCGACATAGTAGGAATTGACAATTGCAGATGGCCGACTCGAAAGAGGGATTGTTTGGACTTCTATTGAACATATGAATGACACAACAATGGTCTTGGCGGCATTGACTCAAAGAAGACCCAAGATATGAACTTGCAGAAAGTCAGACGAGAGAAAAATGGATTTCCCAACCCAGATTCAAATGATGAAGGGGGGTGTCATGTTCAAGAGCAACTATTACTGCCACTAACACAAATACAGAGACACGTTTCTTTCCCAAATTTTCCCCCACCATTTCTGGCGAGTACCTCTTTATTTTTATGCAATCTTGAGGAGGATAACATATGCTTGTTGATATAAGCTCATCCTTCGGACGAGTCCCTCAGAGTATGATTTAACAAACCCTAAGAAGGAGTGGTTCGGTCCCATATGGGTCTTTCGATATTTGTTTAACAAGTCCAAAGATAGAAAACTCGGGGGTTTTTCATGTTTATAGAGTATGAAAAACACTTAAAGAGAACTCTCTCAGTTCATTTTTTGTAAAGTAGTTTGATAAGACCAAAAAAGTGATAAACTATCACCCATTGAATGTTTTTTTCAAATACTTTTACAAGCATGAAAAGAACAAGGTCGCTCGGAAATATTTTCGTTTTTAAGGAGCATGAAAAGAGCTTAAAGGATACTCCATGAGTTTATCTTTTCGTATTACCATGATGAGTACAAAAAGACGACAAAAGTATACTCGGTTGTGTTCTCATCGATTTTCAAGCATGAGAACGAACAAAGACTAGGCTCAAGGTTTTTCTGAAAAACCCTAAAAATTATATGTACATGTGACGAACAAAAAAAAAAATCACAAAAAATATCCATATTTCATTATTCAGGCTCCCAGTTCTTCCTTATGCAAGAAAAAAAAATACTCATGAGACCATTAGACCTTTAGGTTTTGATAAAAATGCATTTAAATAATATAAAATAATAATAGAAAAAGAAAAAAGTGAAATAAATAGGGGTAGAAACTCTTTTTACTATTTCATTTGCATTTTGCCCAAAACTTGCCTAGAAACCTTGGTTTTACTGCAGACTTCAGCTATCGATTGCAAGAGGCACGGGTGACCATTCAACGAATGGCTTCTATCAAAACATAAATCTCTTCATCCTCTTTCTTTTCATCGAATTAAATTTCATTTTTATCGGTTTATAATGGATTTTTGAGTTAAATTTTTGGTCGATAGGCGTGCGTTGGGGCCATTGCAGGTGACCAGTATCAGGACCTGCGGAAATCAATGATTTTCATAGGCACCCTGTGGCTCACCTACGGAAACCCTGCACTGTGTTAAATCTCTGCCTGTGGCGGGCGAAAACCCAAAAATCTTTACATGCGTTTGGCCAATAGAAATTTTTTGAAGTAGAAAATAAGGATGCTAACTTCTTTTTATTGTCCCAATGTAGGTATTTGATCATCAAATGATAGAATGGAGGGAGAGGGAGCATGAATATGATGACCATGATGCCTTGAATGACCCAAGCACTGTGAATGCCCTCTGGCAATGCAAATTACTGAAATTATTTAAAATCCAGTGCATGGGGGCCCAACTGAGGCTACTGGAATATCTAGTCCACATGTGGGATGTGGACCAGCAGGTGTTTCATGTGAGTGCCCACGTACTATCATTAGATATTGAGGATATATATATCTTGACGGGGTTATCTCATCGCGGGTCTCATGTGACTTTGACAGGAGGTAGAGGTGGTGATCTACCAATGAGCGAGTATCTTCATCGATACTGTGATCCCGGGGAAGAGAGACGTAAAGGCAAAGTTTCCATTAGGGGTGTCCAGGATTTACCCCTCTGGACTATTCTTTTTACCAGTTCATGTATGGTGGGTAGTGCATCTCCTCAAATGGCCCTCCAAATCTATTTTCAATATGTCGTGGAGTGCATGGAACCTAGGGTGTTGAACTAGAGCAACGGAGTCCTTCGCAGTATGAAGACACAGCTAAAAAATGCAAGAAGGGAGACTTGAAACAATTTGGGTATGGATCTGTACTAGTGTATTTATTCCTTGAGAGGGTCCCCATTTACTTTTACTTGTAGATTCGGGTATATCGACCCCATGAGATCCAAGGATGAAGAGGTGGTGTGACCTCATGGCTTGGCATGTAGCAGGCCCCATCATCAAATACAATGACGCATTATTTGACTGGTTGAGGCCTCAGATCATGATGGTGGGATTATGCATATGTCAGGTTGGATTTTAGAGGTGGCACTGACTTGGTTCTACCTGAGGGATTTCAATGGGGAGACTTAGGTAAGAAAAACAATTTTCCATTTTATAATGTTTTTGTAAATTTTAAAATATGAAATGTTTTTTATGCTTTCAATCCAATGACTAATCAAAATGTTCTGACAATGCAGATGTGGGTCCACACTGGCCTCTAGGTACATCCCCTATTTAGATATGAGGGGAAGAAGTTGTGGTAGCAAGATGGGATGTTGAAGAATATGAGGCAGTCGAGCAGAACCTAGAGGGATTGACCGCAAATATCCCTGACATCTCCATCAATAATATTCTGAGACATTATCAGCACCATGTTGTGGGCGTTTCTAGTTCACTTAGTCAACTAATTCGTAGGGTAGCACGGGCAGTAGTGTGTTACCATGAGCAGCATCCTTGATTCCATTTTGTAGAAGCCATGGGCTTCATATTTTGATATTTTGGTCTTCAGACGAAAAACACTCTTTTTGTAAAACATTTTTATCATTATATATATACATGAGGCTTCTATCGGATTACTTGCTTTAATGTGAATTGTGGTTGGATTTACATGTGTCTCAAATGTTTGTCTAACACATAATTAGCTAATGCATCTGTTAATGTATTTATACATCTAGGAATATGTTGATATTCAATGTAATCGAAATAATGTTCCAAGAGGCGAATTCGTAGATATACCCGTAATAAAGTAGGATTTAGGATAGCATAGACATTACTTATTTGTAGTACCACTAAATGTGAATAAATTCATACAACCAGGTGACAGATTCCAATTGAAATAGCATCGGTCAACAATTCGATGACTGCACTATATTCTACGATATTGTTAGTTTCATGACCGAGGAAAACACCATATAGACTGATTAACTCGTTCATAGGTGCATATATTTCCCAAGCAGTGGATGATAAGTTTTGAGTACTACGACTAGCACCATCATGGAAGCCAATGTGGGGTAGTGAAGACACCGACATCTAGAAACCAAGCACAATGCAAGGTAAGCAGCTAGGGGTTGAAGAAAAATAACGAAAAATCACACACAAGTAGCACACAAAAGTATGATACAATAAAAATACAAGAACTCATGCAAAGATAACCTAAGAATAGTACTTCTTCAAGTAAAGCCCATTTATGGGTTCACTTAAAGGAATGCCATAATAATCTACTAACTCGTAGGCTCCCTTCTCCAACACTCATTTAACGATATAAGGGTCGCACCACATAGCCTCGAATTTTCTGGGCCCTATTAAATCACGATCTTGTTCATAGAGGAGAACTAGATCACCTTCGGAGAAAACATGTGGCTTGACATGCTTGTCTTATTGGGCTTTTGTGTGTTTCTTCTGGGTTTCAATAACCAAGGTGGCATCAAGACAGGTTTTGTCTAATTGCATCAGATACAATAGACGTTCTTCCTCGGTAGAGGTGTTTGGGAAAAGTTCAATAGCTAGCTTCAAAGATGGGATCTCACACTCAATCGGAAGGACAACTTTGATACCATACACCAACTGAAAAGGCGTAAATCTCATGGCATACTTCATGGATGTCCGATAGGCCCATAATGATGAAAATAACATCGTGTGCCAACTTGTCTTGTGAATTCCTATTATCCGGTGAAGCATAGTGATAAGAACTTTGTTTATTGCTTCAACTTGGCCATTGGCCTATGGATAGTAGGGGGTTGAGTTTTCATGCCGAAGACCCAACTTTTCGGTAAGATTGGACATCATGAAATTTTGAAAATGGCTACCCTGATCAGTGACGATAGCTTGCGGGATTCCAAATTGCGTGATGATATGATTGAATATGAATAGGGCTGCATTTTTTCCGGTATTATCGAATGTAGTCATTGCCTCGGCCCATTTTGTGAAATAATCCATGGCTACGATGATGTATCCATGCCCCCTGACCGACTGAGGGTTACATGTCATGAAATCAATGCCCCATTTTGCAAAAGGTCCAACAGAAACTATAGGGTGTAAAGGAGTAGGATGAGATCTTATCTTGTTATTGTATGTTTGAAAAGCATGACACTTATGGATAGCAATTATACAATCATTAAACAAAGAAGGCCAGAAGAACCCTTCTCGTAAGATCATTTGGGTAGTGGCATACCCAGGCATATGACCACCACATGCTCCAGAGTGGTAGTCATTCGAATATTTCTCTGCCTCATCGAAGGTGAGGCAGCGTTGGAAAATAGAGTCAACACCATGGAGATAGAGAGTGTCACCAAGAATTATGTATTTATGGGTGATCCAGGCGGATATCGGTGGCCACCCACCTTTTTCAACTGGTTCAAAACAGTTTTCTGGCAATTTTGGCAATTTACTATTTTTTAGCAGGTTTTAACTTTCGGGGCCATTTTGAGGGCCTAAATGAAGGTTTTTTGAGATCGAGCTTCTCAATGATAATTGAAGGAATAATTGAGCCCCCAAAATGAATGTCCTCGACGATACCTTTAAAATGAGCTATCACACGCCTAACACAAAGATCGTATGCAAAAGTTACAACCCCGGGAAGTTGATGTACTAACTTACCCAAATGGGGCCCACATGACTTTTGGCGCTTCATCTCCCAGGGTTAGGTTTTTGGATGTATATGACTTTTGGCATTCTCATCTATTGTAAAAAGGCCTCTAGAGCCTCATTGTAATCATCT